>JARHVA010005714.1:632500-802500 GCA_037957365.1 Torreya grandis
TTGAGTTACACACTTGATAGATTTCTAGAAAAATAATATCTTTTTAAAAAGGAATTGTGTTAATGGATTTGAATAATAGGTGGATGAAATGTTTTAACAAAAAAGATGTTCTCGAATAATGATTTTATGAATAAACTTGTATTCAAATATCCTTGAATTATAACTCATAAATATTAAAGATGTGCCTAGACTTGATGATATAAAAGATAAATTGAATGTTTCGTATATGTCATCCAACATATCATATTTATTATAGTGATAATAAACCAACCAAATTATGAATCAGTTTCAATAAAAAATTATAATTTATTCTATTCGATAGAGAAAATCTATTAATTAGATAATCTCTTGAAGAATAGAACCCTAATTCAATAAATATATATTTTAAGAAACGTCCTATATTTTAACATTAATATTTTACAAATAACCTAAAAAATAAACCAAAGGTATAATGAAATAGATCTAAGATAAGTGATAGACATCAAAGTGTGAATCAAAATAACCCTATATTTAGAAATAGATGTATATTGAAAGTCTAAAAATGATGTTTCAATTTAAAATGCCATAAATGGATTTTCAAATGAAAAGTGGGCTATTGCAAATAAAGAGGGAGAAAGAAGACAGTGAAGAGAGAGAAAAGAGAAATAACAAAGAAAAATGACTAAGGAAAAATAACTAACTAAAAACATAAAATAAATAAAGAAGGAAACATTACACTAAAGATATAATACATAGAGGAGGTGTTAATCCAAATTAGATAACAAGAAATGATTGAGAAACCATAAAAAAAATATTCATTAATAAATAAAGTACATGGATTACATGTTTTGAAAATATACATTGTAGCATATGTAAACATCAAACTTATATCATGCTAGGTGTTATGTGTTCATCAGTATTCAAGTGATAGAAAAGATCCAATGTATATGAATACAAAATTATATTCATCAAAACATTAAATTTACCAAATATTAACTAAATAATGAGAAAATAATTAAAAGTAAACTTGAAAATACCTCGAATAAATGAGACAGGGCTATGCCATCAGATTGACTAAGTGTCGATATTTTGTAAACAATTATCATCTCAAAAACTTGTTCTCAGAAAAGAAGCACAAATAAAGAGAGATTTATCACATTTACCTATAAGAATTTTTCCCTTTGATAATTAGGCTACCATGCATTTATAATCTTTGTCTAGTAGTAAATTGGTTTAATAACTAACTTATAATTTATAAAAGGAACTTTATAATTTAAATTTAAATTAACTTTATAAAATAAAGTTATAGGATTTAGGGAAACTTTAAGCTCATAATGAACTTAATAAACTTATTTGAAATATTTATTTTTGAAAGACCAAACAATCACTCAGATGAGGGCCCACTATTAAATGACTCTTATAAACTAATATTAAAATATCGATCCAAAATGATATGATTAAAATAAATATAAATAGACCATACATGATTTCATTCCTTAATCCAATACTGAAACTACTCAAATAAAATCAAACCATACATCAGACTACATATTATGCCTCATCACAATTGACAATATTGAATAATTGATTTCAAAATGAACAAAATAGGAAAAATCAATCCATGCATCCTCAATGAATGCTTAATTCCACTATCATCGATTTGATTCAAAATTTGCTAATATATATCAAGCAACCGAAAATATCAAATAGGGTTTCACCAAAAAAATTTTATGAAAATACACTAAAAAAAATAAACACTATTCTTTAGATTTTACATAATCAATTTGACCAATCATGCTAAATATTACTCACATCAAAACTACAGTAACCATTCTATGATATCACATAAATGGAACAAACTAATATTATTCTTGACTACAAAAATATCTACTTTGCTAATAATGAAAATATTTAAAATGAAATTTAATGTTACATCAAAAAGATCTATCACAGAGAATAACTTTCAAGTGAAAATGATATCTCTTCATGTCATCAAATCTATCGATTTTGATTGCAAAAATTGAATAGTAATTTATTTAATAAAACAAATTTTTATGTTTTATCATAAAAAACTCAAGTTTTGAATTTGAAACTTTATTCCAAAACATCTTACCACCATATTTTTATTATCTCAAAAAACATGTAATTCTTCCACAAATTTTTCATGAAAAACCCATGTTTATACAAATATTTTTGGGCAAAATACCAATATTGAGTTATAACCAGTAGGAATAAAATATGTTTCAACATGAAAACATACAAATCCATTATTTATTCAACCATGGCATCATAAAATTCTACCTAGAAATCAATTTTTCAAATGCGCAAATTGAAATTTTGTCAAGCCATAAACATTCTACTATTTCAAGATGAAAGCTTCAGCATTATCTCAAATGGACCCCAAGAGGAAAAAATAATCAAATGGAGTTGATCCCAAGAAACTCCAACAAAAACCAAACAAATAAATGATGCCAACTAAAAACCCACTATTTTTTGCATAGATATCTTAGAAAGGCATTTTACCAAATCCAACATATCCTCATTGCATGATAGGAAAAAAGAAAAATTAAACCATCTATGTGAGTTTTTTATTAACAAAACTCACCTGTCAACAGAAAATTCACTCTAATAGGACCATGAAAAAACCAAAACAAACAATTTGTCCTATATGTTATGTTGAAAGTGCATCCTAAATAAATTCAATGAAAATTAAAAAAAAGTGTTCTCAAGATCCATTATATTCTGCATTTCAAAGACTATACCAGTTAGGACCTTTATTTTTTATTTAATTTATAAAGGACAGAGAAATTTCTAGAATTAAGTAGGCTAAAACATTAAATACAAATGTACTCATACAATACTACCCAAATAGCTTGACCAAGTTATCAAACCTCAAATTTTAACTATGGCACAATGCAAGGCCTGGTTTAGTTCATTGCATAACTTATAGGTGTAAAATAAATGGAAATCATGATACTTGTCTACTTCCAATGATGCACTAAAACATATTAATGTTAGTGCTTTCAACTATAATGTGTATGCTTATTTATTCTATTTCTATGGTGCACCATGCCCATAAATCCTTTAACCAAGTCATCAAATAGAGACTGTATGCTTTGATATGTCATGGAATTCTTTTTTTCCATCTTAAAAAGTGATGGTATATCCTTTCCCGAAGAAGAGGAAAACTATGAAAATCCCCAACATCCCAAAGTTCATTAACAACTCATTAATGTTGTTGTCCTCTTGTTAAATCATGAATAACCCTTTTTTATGCTATTCATTATGGCACAAATATGCCTTGGTGTCATTTTGGTCATGTAAAAAATGATAAGGTGGAACTTTATGTCTTGACATTATTTTATACTTGCACATTATGCCTACATCTCTTGAGAATGGGCTGGCATTAGGATTTAATATTGATGTTTTTTTTCTAATTTACAATAAATAGACCCCATAAATTAAGTAATGCCATGAATTTGGAGGTTTACCCATATAGGTTAGGAATATTATTTCAAAAACTTATATTATATAAAAATTGAATGCTTGATGCTTTCCATTATTAAGGCACTTCTCTTTAAGACCTTAATTTATTATTTGCTAGTCACCCAGATTGAATCTATAGATTATATGAGATAGAGATATAATAATATTACTACACCAAATGAAACATGGTAAGAAATATAAAAATATTCTCACTCCTTTCTACAATGAAATGCTTGACCAATGCTCAATTCTAAAATTCGAGGAAATTATAGAATTTGCCAAGCTCATGATGGGAAATCAAACGATAAGATACCAACCTAATTTACCCTACTATTCAATATGTTAGATAGGGACAAATGTGACAATAGTATTGTTATTGAAGTGAATAACCACAATCACCTTAAACAACTTATCTGAGAATGAAAAAGTAATGAAAAAGATGAAAATCTTGAATAACCATATTTAAAATAATCACACAAAATGAAAATATATAATAAGACCAAAATATATGAGTCATTGGCCCCTACTATGTTTTTTTATCAAGATGACATAATTTTTGAAATTCAATTTTTTTTAAAAATACGGTGTAAAAATTTCAATTAACACTAGTGACCTTGTTGGCTAGTTTTACTTATAATATTGGGCTATAACATAAGAGTAGCAAAAATGAGTAGCTTAAGAGTGCAACCGAAGTAATTTGTGTCCTAAATAGTTATTAATGGATTCCTTGGAATGTGTAATCGCAAAAATGAATGAATTGTCCATCTTAACGTAGTATGAAGAAGAAGAATCATTAAATTGGGAAATGAGGGTTGGATGAAACATGTTATAATAGTCTAAATTACATAATCTAAAAATAAACACATTTCACATAATTATTTATCTGATTTTATTCATTTACCAATGATTTATTAGTTAAATAAAGAAAATAATCTTTTGATGAAGGAAAATTACATTTTTATATGCAAGAATTTATGTTTAGCCTGAATAGTAATGAAGACCTCATAAAGTGAGTAGAACCCAACAACTGCAATCATCTAAACAACAAAAAACACAATGAAACTAACAAGCCACAAAAAGAAAACCTATGCTAAAAAAACAAAAATATGTATAGCTGTGAGAAGAAAGGGAGTTAGCCATTGTCAAAAATATTCCAATGTGAAATATCCCAAAGCAAAATAAGAAACTGAAGTAAAATGCATGGAATGCAAGAGATATGAGAAAATCAAAACAAAACAAAAAATCCAAGATGTTTTATCATGTTTCATAGGATTTTAGCTAACATCACATGACATAAGACAACTAGAAATAACTAAATAACTAGAAAATAAAGTAATAAAAGAAATCTAAAACAAAATGAAAACAATAAAAGAATCTCTCACTTGTTGCCTTTCTCTTAACTCTTGGGAAAGAAAATCATAATGTATGTGATTAATAAGCTTTGAAAAAAAATGCATATTGTTATCAAAAGTATGATAAGAGAAACTTTTAGCATCAGAATTAGATTTGAAACTAGAATACTCAAATGAGACTTTAAATTTTACTCTATCAAGAAAATCAAATCTTTCCTCTGAATTTGGAAATACACTTTCATCATGATTAAATGTATTAAGAAATTATTTAATGATAATTTCATCATTAATCTCAAAAATTTTATTGAGGTGTTCATTTTCTATATTTTTAATAGTTTGATTATTATTTTTAGTAATTTTGTCAAAGTTTTGACACACAAAAGAGTCATCGATATCACAAAAATGATTATGATTTATATCATAAATTTCAAACTAGAAAGATTCAAATGTAGGATTCTGAATTTCCAAATCTTGTTTGGAAGCTATTATTCATTATTTAGACATGATTATAAGATCATAACTTTGTTCCATTTCTACTAAATACCTATCAAATTTAGCTTCAGGTAGGGTAAACTAAAATTTGTTAAATTCATAATTCATCATGCTATTATCCATCTGAATTTTTGAGAGAGTAGAAGTTTCCAAAGCATTGTGTTTCATGAAATCAAGTATATTCATTTTGAAAAATTCTAAAAGATTAGAAACTTCATAGTTTTGGATTTTTATATCTCTATTAAAATCATAAAGATGTTCTTCAAAGATGCAAAATTTCCTACATGTTGCACCATTAAATCATAGAAAAGAGGAGAACCACTTATGTAGGAATTATATAAGATAAATATAATTTTTTGAATCCAAGATAATAATAGACTCAACTGAAACAATGTCATGATTAGGGGAAAATTTAGATTCTTGATTTAATTGTAGATGAAAAGAATATTCATCATGAGAACTAGAAATCATGTTATAAACTAAGAAAATAGAAAATTCAGTAGGAAATTTATTTTCAAATTCAACCATCAACTAAGAAAACATTTTTCATTTGAATAGATCATGATCCAAGTTATAAATCTATCAAAAATTTTTGCTTCATTTTTGAATATGGGAAAATTTTAAGACTGTTTAAAAACTGAGACCAGTCTTTTTAGAAATTTTTTATGATTATTAGGTAGATGATTCATCTAAAGACTGTAAAAAAAGTTCTTTGCTAGGTCTGAAGTAAAGTGGAATATCTTGGTATTTAGACAATAAACGTAATATATATTCATCAATGGTTTCATATTTATAGTAGGGTAATATATACCAAGTTACTAGATTTGAATTAACTTGATTTTTGACCAACCAATCAATGATAACACATTCTTTAGTCAGATTATTTGGTTCTAGAGGATAAGAGACATTCTCATTCATTTAATGAGGATTTAAATCAGATTTATGTGATTCTAAAAAGTCTAACATCCTAGTTTTCTTTTGTAAATTAGTAGGTCAATAAGTTTTAGGTAACAATTCCATCCATAAAATAAGAGAATGATTTATTCTAGGCCTAAATGAAAAATAAATTTCAATATAATCTAGAAAATTACATTGAGAAAATATTTCAAGGGGCTCACCTTCACACCAAACTGAATTGAGCTAGGTTTTCAGATCAAAGCCATTCTTAGAAAAAAGCATCAAAATCAAATTCAAGCAAAGATGTTTCATGAAGAATGTCATTTAAATGAGAATAAAGACCTCAAAAAATAGTAGATAATGAAGGAGATAGGGTTAAAAATGGTGACTAGCTATTGCTAGAAAATTGAAATGAAATATTCAAGAAAGAATTACATGTGTCCCTAGCAGAGTCACCAAATTTGTTGACACTAAAAATTGTTCCATCAATGAATCAACCCTTTCATCTTTCACGAAGATAAAATTAGATTCATACCAGTCTAATCATGGGAATATTATGACTAAAAAGTCAGTGTAAGATATGTAATAGGTTTTTTAAAAGCCAAGTTGTATTGAGTTACACACTTGATCAAGTTATGGGAAAATAATATATTTCTTAAAAGGGATTGTTTTAGTTGATTGATTAATAGGTGGATGAAATGTTTTTCACAAATAAGATGGTCTCGAATAATGATTTTATGAATAAACATGTATTCAAATATCTCTCAATTATAACTCATAAATATTAAAGATGTGCATGGACTTGACGATAAATAATATAAATCGAATGTCACTAATAAGTCATCCAATGTGGTATATTTATTATATAAATTAAAAATCAACTTAATTATGAATCTATTTAGATAAAAGAACTATAATCTATTTTATCCAAACAAGAAAATATATTAATTAGATAATCTCTTAAAGAATAAAAATAGGATTTAATGAATATATATTTCTTGCACTTTCCTATATTATAAATTTAATATTTTCCAAATAACCTTGAAGATAAACTAAAGCTATAATGAAATGGATCTAAGATAAGTGGTAGACATCAAAGTGTGAATCAAAATAAACATGTATTTATAAACACATTTATACTTAAAAGTCTAAAAATAATGTTTTAGTTTCAAATGTCATAAATGCCTTTTCAAATGAAAGGTAGGCTGCTATAAAAAAAGAGAGAGAAAGAAAACAACAAAGAGAGATAAAAGATAATAAACAAAAGAAATGACTAACTAAAGAAAAATAACTAACAATAGAAAATAAATAAAGAGGGAAACCTTACACTAAAGATATAATACATAGAGGACACACTAAGACAAATCAGATAATAAGAAATGATTGAGAAAACCCGAAACAAGAAATTATTTTATTAATAAATAAATTACATGGATTGCATGTTTTGAAAAGAGACATTGTAGCATATGTAAACATCAAACTTCTATCACACTAGGCATGATGTGTTTATTAGTATTTAGGTGATAGCAAGGTTTTAGCATAAATGAATGAGAATTTGTATTCATCAAAACATTAAATTTCCCAAATATTAACTACATAATCAAAAAATAATTGAAATTAAACCTAGATATATTGAGAATAAATGAGAGAAGGTTATGCAGTCAAATTGAGTGAGTGTTGATCTTATGCAAATAATGATCATCACATAGACTTGTTCTCAGAAAATAAGTGCAAATGAAAGTGAGATTTCTCACATTTACCTATAATATTTCATCCCTTTGATAATCAGATTGTCTTGCCTTTATAATATTTGTCTAGTAGTTAGTTCATTTAAAAACTAACTTATAATTTAAAATTTAGAAAAAGGAACTTTATAGTTTAAAGTTAAATTAACTTTATAAAATAAACTTATAGGCTTTAGGAAAAATTTAAGCTCATAACAAAATTAATAAACCTCTATAAAATATTTATTTATAAAAGACCAAACAAACACTCAAGTGGGGGCCCACTATGAAATTACTCTTATAAATTAATTTTAAACTATCAATCTAAAATGATATGATTAAAATAAATATAACTAGACCATACATGCTTTCATTACTTAATAGAATACTAAATATTTTCAACTCAAATCAAAATTAACATCAGTCTACATATTATGCCTCATGACAATTGGGAATATCCAATAATAATTTCATTTTCATGCCTAAATAGCAAAATTCTATCAAAATAATTGATTTTAAAATGATGAAAATAGGAAAAATCAATCCATGTGTCCTTTATGAATGCTCAGTTCCATTGTCATCTATTTTATTTGAATTCTACCATTATATATCAATCAATTAAATACATCAAATGGGGTTTGAACAAAAAATAAAATAATTGTGGAAATGCACTGTAGAAAATAAACATTACTCTTTGGATTTGGCATAATCAATTTGATCAATCATTATGATATTGCTCACATCAAAACTATATTAACCATTCTATAATCTCATATAAATGGAACAAACTAGTATTATTCTTGAATACAAAAACATTTTATTTGCGAACACTAAAAGGTTTTAACAACAAAACTTACTATTGTGTGTGAAAAATCCATCATAGGGAATAAATTTCAAAGGTGAATGATATATCTTCATGTCATTAAATATATTGATTTTGATTACAAAAAATTTACATAAATTTGTTTAATAAAATAAATTTTTATGTTTTATTATCAAAAACCTCAAGTTTTGTATTTAAAACTTTATTCTAAATCATGTTATTAATATATTTTTATTATCTCAAAAAACTTGTTATTCTACCACAATATTTTTCTGAAAACCCCATGCTTATAGAAACATTTTTAGGCAAAATACCAACATTGATTTGGAATCAAAAGGAATAAAATTTGATTAGCATGAAAATATACATACCAAGATTTATTCAACCATGGCATCACAAAATGCTACCCAGAAATCAATTTCTCAAATACCCAAATTGGAAATTTGTCAAGTCCCAAAAATTTTACTGTCTCAAGATGAAAATTTTATAATTATCTCAAATGGACCCCAAGATAAAAAAATAAAAAATTGGAACTTAACCCAACAAACTCCAGTATAAATTGTATAAATAAATGATGCCAACTGAAAACCCATTAATTTTTGCATAGATATCTTATAAAGGAATTTTACCAAATCCAACACATGCTCATTACATGAGAGGAAAAATAAAAATTAAACCATCTAATTGAGATTTTTTTCTATTAATAAAACACACATGTTAGCATAAAATGCTTTCTAATAGGCAAAAACAAACCCAAAATGAGAAATTTGTCCTATATGTTGAATTGAAAGTGCATCCCGAACAAATTCATAGAAATTTAAAAAAATGTGTTCTCAAGATCCATTATCATCTTAATTTTTAAGACTAAACCAAGAAGGAAGTTTCTCTTTTTTAAAATTTTCAAAGGAGATGGAGTTCTAGAATTAAGTAGGATGCA
Organism: Torreya grandis; assembly: GCA_037957365.1. Classification (NCBI taxonomy): domain Eukaryota; kingdom Viridiplantae; phylum Streptophyta; class Pinopsida; order Cupressales; family Taxaceae; genus Torreya; species Torreya grandis. Next base: position 642,191 of record JARHVA010005714.1, read on the forward strand.
ATCATTAAAAACTAATGTACTCATACATTGCCACCCAAATATCTTGTCCAAGTTAATAGACCTATAATTTTAATTAAATTGAAATATAAGGCTTGGTTTATTTAATTTCTTAACTTAGAGGTCTCAAATATAGGTCAATCATGAAACTTTCCTACTTCTAATGACACATTAAAACATATTAATGGTAGTGCTTTCAACTATAAAACGTATACTTCTTTATGCTATTTTTATGGAATAATATACCCATATATCCTTTGTCTAAGTCATCAAATGGATACGGTATTATTTTATATGGCATGATATTATTTTTTATTTACCATAACAATTTATGCTGCGCCCTTTTTCCAAAAAGAGGAAAAATATGAAAATCACAAAATTTCGAAAGTGCATTAACAACTCATTAATATTGTTGTCCTCATGTTGAAATGTGAATATTCTTTTTTATGTTATTCATTATGGAAAAAATGTTCCTTTGTGTCTTTCTAGTCATGTAACATATGATAATGGGGAGATTTATGACTTGACATTATTTTATACTTGTACATTATGTCTATGTCTCTTTAGAATGGATTGGCATTAGGATTTAAGATTGATTTATTTTTTGTTCTTTGCAATAAATATACCCCATAAATAATGTAATGCCATGTATTTGGATCTATATCAATATATGCTATGAATATTATTTAAAAAAACTTATATTATAGAGAACTTGAATGCTCGACGCTTTCCATTATTGAAACATCTCTTTTTAAGACCTTACTTTATTATTTGTTGGTCACCAAGATTGATCCCATAGATTATATGAGATAGAGATAGAATAATATTTCTATACCAAATGCATCATGGTAAGAAATGTAAAACTATTATCACCCCCTTGTGCAATAAAATACTTGACAAATGCTCAATTTTGAAAATCAAGTAAATTATGGTATTTGCTAAGCTCATGATGGAAAATTGAAAAAATAAGATACCAACCTGATTTACCCTATTATTCAATATGCCAAATATGTAAAAATATTACAATGGTCTTGTTCTTAAAGCAGATAACTTGAATTGCCTAAAACAACTTATTTCAGAAAGAAAAAGTAATGAAAATGATAAAACACTTGAACAACCATATTTGAAATAATCACACAAAATGAAAATATAATAACATCAAATTATATGAGTCATTGGCCTCTAGTAGGTGTTTTATCAAGATGATATAATTTTTGAGGTTCAAAATTTTTAAAAAATAGGGTGTGAAAATTTCAGTTAACAGGTCCCTCATAACATGTAAAACTAGAGTGTGTAACAAGAAAGAGACAAGTGTCTTGGCCATGACACATATAAGAGATCATAAATAAAAAACACATGAGTCACACAAAGTAGGCCAAGGGTCCATAATACAGGGGACATGGGCACATGCTACTAAATTTGAGAAATCAAGACATACAAGAAAATGTTAAAATCTCCACATACGTAAATAATAAGCAAGTTGGCTTAAAGCCACATAGAATAACATGTTCAAATGTCTACATACACAGTTTGGAAAGGACACAAAAGGACATGGGCACATGTCCAAAGTATACATATAGTAAAAATAAGCAGCATAGAGCAAAAGAGAAATGGCATATTTAAATTCCCTCAAATAGATAAATCATAGAAATACAATGAAGTCTAAACTAGGAAAGCTAGAAATTAAAGTTTGCATGAACAAGTATACAAATTTTTGTAAGAGATACAATGTAGATATGTTTATTCTAAAGTATTAAATAGATGACAAAAAATTTGAGAAAGTGTAGCATGATCAATATCAAGATATAAAAATGCTAAATATGTGATGTAGAGTTTAGAAAGATGTAACCTAGTAATTTAAAATATGTATAAGGTGCCCAAAAATGGGTGAATGTGTCAAATGAAGAAACCATGTATCTGTGAATATGATCCCAATGGGTATATAATAGTAAATCTAGATTGGTGTAGTTGACATAAGTCCTGTAATAATATGTGAGCACTCGACAAGAACAAGTGAAGTAAATATGTGTGATAAAACTTACTGTAATAAGATAGCTAACATATATAGTGATTTAAAAATATAAGAGTTAAAAACATGGAAATGCATAAAATCTATACATTTATACTTTTTAAGTAAATATTTGAATGATTTTTGTGTTACTGACATACTATATTATTTTATAGTCACAATATATAAGCTATGTCCAAGAAACATGAAAATGAAACTATGTACTATGAGGAAGAAATAAATAATTTATAAGAAAGGAGGAAAAATAGTAAAATATGAGTTTCATAGTTGCTCACTATGGATCTGGCGTATGTAAAAAATAGGAATGGTAATCTTTGATGCTATGTGATTGCAATGCTATAGTTGAATGGTGTTGCAGTATGGATCTAAGTATTGTTAATCATCAAAATCATAATAACCTAGAATGCTAGAGGGAATTTCCTCATACCATGGAGTTGACCTTTTTGAATTATTATCTGGAATGTTGATTTTGATTTTTCCATTTAGGCATATTGTACTTTGGATGTTATTTTTATATAAATCCTCTTGTGATAGTGCTTGTTATCTTAGAATGATTTTTACATTACAACTAAAGTTCTTATTCTCTTTGTAAAATGGTCTATGTATGTAGATATTTTGCATTGGTAAAATGTATCTATGAATTATATGTATTATGATGTTTAATAAATCCCAAACCTTGTTAACAACTATTATCAACTTATATAATAGGAGTAGTGATGTCTTGGGCCTACTTGCTCAAGCTTGACAGTTATAGTAAAACTATTGTAAATATTTTTTTGCCAAACCCATACTAATTTTAAAATTTAGCCTTAATTTGGAGAGCTATATTTGCATATTTTAATTGATCTACCTATGATTTTTTTTTCTATTTCTTACTCTGATTTTGATTTGTGAGACCTTTATTATTCTAAGTTATGCTTTAGTAACCATTTTTGTACTTTTTTTTAATTAGAGCCATTTTGAATTTCTAGATGTGCCAATGTATGTTTTTTGATGAAGTGTCACTATTTAAGTTATTTGTATCTATTATCTATTGTATTTTTATTTTCAATGTTAAACATGAATCTATTTGGTGCCCATATATCATTTGATATACACAATAATATTTGGATCTCCTTACTAGGTGTAGAAGAGGTAGGTTGATCAGCTTAGATTTAATAATTTCCATTAATATCTCACTTTATATTTTGTTGGACCCTTGTAAATTATTTTAATCACTTATAATATATGTATTTTTTTGTACTTTATGATTTAGACATGAAAGAGTGTTAGGCACCACTTTGTTATGTGTAGATGTAGATATATGATAAATAATATCATACTCTAAAGACTTTTTACATGTAATGTGATTTTACAACTATATGACCCTTTCATTTAATAACTAATTTTGATTTTTTAAATCTGATATTAGCTTACTCGTACTAATAATTTGATCCCTTATAGTCTCACAATTCCAAACCTTAGTTGCTTCTGATTAAACATGTAGGAACACACAATGTTATGAGAGGTGCATATAGGCTAATTATAGACATTAGTAGAAATAGTATAGGTTTATTCATCTCATGGAGGAGTGATAACATGGACCTAGTTATATGAAAAATAGATATCACGCTCATAGAGATGATGAGGAGGAGTTTATTCCCTATGTATAAGATATGATAGTAAAACTTGAAACCTAGTTGTTAGCTTATGTAATAGTTCATCTACGTATGTTAGATTTTATTTATTAATTTAATTTTGCATAATAGAAAAATAAAATTCTATAGCTATAATGAAATATGACATACATTGCAATTTATATATATTATCAAGTATACATGTGTTTATTTCTTTTTTGATTTATTATGAATTAAAGGAAACAATCATGTAAATGAATGTGTCAATTTAAAAATAAAATAAAAATTAATAAACTTCTTCTATCATGATTATCATGCTTGTATCAAATAAAAATGAAAAGATATATAGATCTCAAATTTGAGTGTGGGTCTTAGAAGGTTCGAAACATAAATCCTATCATTATCTAGGGTTAAGGTTTGTGCAATATTTGAAGTAAGATGTGTTCACCAAATTTTTTAACCTTTTACAATTAGATTAATATATAAGTATAATTATGCAATAAATACATCCACTAGTTTGTTATAGAATTGACTAATTTTGACCTTTCAAAAAATAACAATAAATAATGTAAATGGGAACTTAGATAGAAAATGATTGAGATAGACGATCTGGAAGCTAAAAAATTAGGCAAATAATAGTTTAAATGTCATAAATAAGATTCAAGTGTCAAAGTACCATTCAAATAATATCACCCTAATTGGATAATAACACCATATGGTATTTGTGTCCCTAATTTGGCAGTCGTGTCCTCTATCTATGATTATTCTGAGCTTCTAGGTGAACCTATGTCTATGTATATCAACCATATTGATACATGCATGAATTATAAAACCTTATATATGACTTTTTTTATTTATTTTAAAATAAAACCCTAATCCTCCATATTGCTAATGTATCTAGTTAATATAATAAAAAAATTATTTATTAGTGGGGTGGGATAGACATCCTCAACCTCCCATTATGATGAGAGTTTCAATCATACCAATACTCTGAAGAGGGATCATCCCTACTATAGTTCTCACCACCTAAGTGTTGGTATAATTTTATGCAAAACTATTATGATTTTAGACCTAAGTGATTTGAATGTGCTTGAGACTGGAAATCTATGTAATCTAAGCTTACAAATGTGGCAGATAGTAGTATAAAATATTAGATCATAATAGGGATTGATAATTTTCATTATGTATAACTTATACTAAGTTTGTATGTCTAATTTTAATCTCATTTCCATCTAGTAGCTAGAAGGCTAAAATTCATGTATATATATTGTTATGGTGCTTGTGCAGGTGTTAAAATAATTCTAGGTTGACCCTAGGTATTATAATATTTAAAAATATAATAATTTTTGGAAAAATGAGGGAAAGGATAGTAGTTCAAATGTTGGGAGATTAACACCATGTGGTGTTAGTGTCCCTATTATGGCTCTAGATGCTAGGTGGTAGAACTTGAGGCATGAATGGTAAGATGCAAGAATGGGAGTTTAAAATTGCTTTAGGGATACTTGTGTCTTGCACAAAGGTTAAATATATTTGAAAATATGACCTATGATAGTTCTAGGGCCAAGATATGGATAATTTATCTAAAGAAACACTCTTAACAATTAAGTGTCCTTTTTAGGTGATTACAAGAATCTAGTCAAAAGAAATAATGGATTTAATTAAGAGGAATGATAAATTAAATATTATTCAACCTATTTATAATAAATATGTCATTATAACCAAGTGGTTATACAAGACCAACATCAAGATTGATGGTACAATTGATAATATAAAAGTTAGACTAATTGTAAAAGGGTTCACACAAAGATATGGGATGGTTTGTGAGGAAACTTATGCACCTATGACACATCAAGATAATATAAGACTAATTCTCATTTATCTTATCATAAAAGTATGGAAAATCTATAAAAATAATGTCAAAAGTGCATTCATAAATGGAATGATTAAAGAAGAAGTATATGAGAGATAGCCTCAAGGTTTTGAGGTAAAAGGTAACTAATTTTAAGGATATAAGTTGAAAAAATTTCTTTATGGGTTGAATCAAGATCTAATATCTTGGTATTCAAGATTTTATACTTGGTTATTAGATAAAGGATTTGTAATAAGTCAAAATGATCCAATTTTTTATTTACAAGCATTGGGTTCTAATGCTTTATATTTGAACTCTCTATGTAGATAACTTAATATTTTTAGGTGGTTCTATGGAGATGTTGAAAAACATAAAATAAGGTATAGAATAAAAAAATGAAATGAATTATATTTTAATTATGAGTTACTTTATTGTGATGGAAGTCCATCAAAACAAAAAGAAAATATTTATTTGTCAAACCAAATATGTTAAATACATGTTAAAGAAGTACAATCTTGAAGATTCAAAACTTGTGGACACTCCAATTGTAAGTGGAGAAATAATATTGAGAGAGGATGGAATTACTTCAATTAATGAATATAATTTTATAAAAATGTTGTGAGTTTTTATATATCTCACTATAATAAGACCAAATATTATTTATGGGGTTTTGTTTGTTTAAATATTTAAGTATGAATCATATCTCAAACATTTACAAGCACTAGAAATAACTTTCAGATACGGTATTGATTCCATACAAAAAAAATCATAATTTATAATTGGATAAACATATTCATATTTGGTGGGATATCTTAATGACATGAAAATAACTTCATGTTATATCTTCACATTAGAAATAGGGTTTTTTTAATGGTATTAAAAAACCCAAGACACAATTGCATTATCCTATATGAAATATCAATATACAACCCTTACATTAGTTTTCACAAAATTATTAAGGTTGAAAATAATCTTACTTTATTTCATAGAGGCTCAAATTTAGCCAACAAATTTTTTTTATATAACATGGGGCAATACAAATTTCCAAGAATCTAGTTTTCCATGCTAGAATCAAACATACTGTACTCAAACATCATTCTCTCATAGACTCGGTGAATGAAAAAAATTTGTTGAGTATTTGAAAATTAAATATAAATTTTATGATATTCTCATGAATGAATTGCACAATCTAATTCATGGAAGACTAAAGGAGATGATATGCATCTTTCCTCTTTGCATCAAATGGGGGAATGTTGAGTATGATGCCAATTTGGGAACTTGAGTATTAGCATTATATTTATTTTATTTGATCTTTAATTACTTTAGGATTTATTTAATTTATGTCATATATTAATTTTTTTGTCAAATTCAGATAGTTTTTTGGAACTTCGTTTAAAATACATAGAAGTGTCACTTAGATTGTAATTCACTAAATGTTTATTTAATTGAGCTCGAATCCTTATCCACTCATACCATGTAGGAAGAGTGCATTTTTTATATTTGAGTTAACTGATATTAAATTTATTCTAGACTATTTCCTACTTTATAGGTATTATTGGTGCCTAATTTGATTATATTGCATGAGTTTCTTGTCAAGAAAGTATTCTTGTATGTTTACCTTGTCCTGTCAATAAATAAATTTTTTTTATTGACCCTAATTTAATTTATATTAGAATATATTTTTATTTAAGTTAGTTTTTAATAAAGGTTTTAATTTAACATTAACTTGTCATCCAAGGTGTTTGTAATTGGCTAGTTTTAGCCTTTCTTGTCAATAAAATACGGTGCAATAATGTGGCATGAAAATATTTTTTCATATCCTTATCTATAATTTTTTTGTTGTAGGTATATAAAAATTTAAACTAATAAGATTATTTATTATGATATTAATTTATTCAATTCATATTTTATCGTCGATCAAACTTACAATAACATTAAATTGACAACTAGTAATTCTAGGCCAAAGTAAATGATATATAACTTTATTTTCAAACTAAACCAATGCTGATTTTCACTCCCTACATACACACAAAAACTACAAGCATTTTTTACAATAGAATTCTCTTACCTTTTAGGATAAGAATATTTTAGTTATCTTGGACATTCTAGTTTTGTAAAATAAAACTTAGAGGACGCTACGGAGAAAATAACTATAATGGAATTAAGGATTAATAAGAGAGCTAAATCATGATAATGTTGGTGTTGAGAAAAGTTATATTCCTAGGAAGATATTTTTTAGAATTTGGAATGTTTTATGTGGGTGGTATTTGATTTCTACATGATTTTTTTCCAAAAAAAGATCACTATATTATGTTATAGGTTATTAAATTTATGAAATTTTAAATAAAATAGATGTTCCTCTAATAGAGGTTTTTACCTCGTATGACTACAAAATAAATAATTTAATTTATATATTCTCTATGTAGATGGTGCTATAGATGTGTCATGTTGTGGTTGTTTTTAATTATTCTCCTCTTTTTTCACATTATGAGGATCATTTTAGGTATGGGTATTTATTTTCCTAATTAGATGCATGACTATTAAAACTTATTCCTTAAAATCCTTTCAATATGTATTTAAATATTTTATTCACCTCTATGGGTTGGTAGTTTCCAAGGGCCATAAATTATTGATGACATTATATCTTTGGGAATTGAACATCCCCCCCTCCTCCCCCCAACTATTGGTTATATTGTTAAGTTATGAAAGGATTTTACCGCTAAATTGATATGTTTGATGAAGGGTGATTTTCCTATAAATTTTTAGGTGTTGATCTATTTATTGTGAAATCGAAATTGATTTTTGATGAAACACATTGATAAATCATGTAATTATGGTTATGCTCATTAAGATTCTTTAATTACTTCTTATTACTGTTTATGAAAACCTTAAAAGTAAATTATATTAGCAGAGTATTGTGTAACTACAATGAATACTTATGTTTTTAAAAAAAGAATTAGAATAATTTTTTTAATATAGAATATATTACTTTTTTACAATCTTGAATATTAAAATCTTTTTAAAAGGAATATTATTATAAAAAACATTTTTTTGATATGATAAACAAATGGGTTTTGGAAGATCCCATAACATAGTGAAAATGGAGAGAAAAATAAAACCTTAAATCTCACATTTGATGCCTCTACTAGAGGTAAAAATATAAAAAACAACAAACGTCAAATATAATGTTATGGTTTTCATGCTAGGTACAATGAGCATCCACACATCTATCATATTATTAGGGCCCTCTTGAATGAAGGGTCAACCTACAAGGATCCACTATTATTTTTTATTTTTTATACAACCCACCTAAATTCAATTAATCTCATGTGAAACTTCCACCAAAGGTAGATTTGTGTGGGACTAAAGACAATTCACAACTTTCAACTAGCTTCTTTGAAACTTCTACTGAAGTTCCTTTTTGAGTAGAGTGTCATAATAGAATGAACCTCAAATCTTTTTCCTTTTTCCTTTTTTTACATTTTGGTCCATTCTCCCATTTATAAAAATAATAATAAATAAACATTAAATTTGTAAAATATTACCATATTATGTTAGTAAAGATAAATTATGTATTGTAGTTTTTTTTTAAGTCCTTTTGGTTGAGCATTATGTGTTATTTCAGGAGTATCACAAAAATGATCTTATGGAAATTATGAAGGCTTGGGTTGATGACCTATAATACTGTGTAAAAAATGGATACAATGATGTATATAATATTGTCACTTTTAGGAAATGATTTAGTGTAGGCATGGATCCATTCAATATATTATATGGGGCCTCATATATGGTTAATGTAAATTAATTTTATGTCTATATGGTTGATATGGTAACAAAAAAAAATCATAAACTAGATTTGGCATAGATCATATACTATAACTTGAAATAAAAACTTCAAGGTGTTGAGAAATGATGGATTTTGTGTGATGTATAATTTTGATGATGCTTGCTATGATACAATGAAGTTTAAACATGCATGTTTTCCCAAGTGACCTTACTATTACAAGTTCCCAGTTCATGTGTTATATCATATATATATATTTATCTTTATAAAGATTGTATTGAAGAAATTTTTAATTTTTTTTATCTATTTCTGTATAAATATATCATTGAACATCCCATGCCTAGGTTATCTAGTGAAATGAGAGGCTTGATAAAGTATAATAGAAAATATTGGTATTATGAATAATTCATTCTATTTAAAATTGAAGTTATATTTATAACTTTACTCAAGCCTCCATATTATTTTTTAAATATATTAATTGGATAGGATATTGCATGCCAATGTCGTTGGAATTGTTAGATTTTGTAAGTTGGTACAAAAAATACCTTGGAAATTAATTCCACTTAAAAATAGGAAGTTTAATGTATAAAAACTATCTATCTTTGTAATTTTTTTCAATCCATGGAGGGACTTTCAAGTTGAAAGATGTTGATTTAATACATTGTGATCCCAAGGGAAAGTTTGTTATAATTTTAATAAATTTAAAGGAAATGTCAATGTGACATAGCATTGTGTTTCACACCTAGATGATAAGTGTTATCTCAATCAAAATAACACAAAGGAGGTAGAAATATAAATTAAAAGAAATAAGTCTAATTGTTTCATCATCGAGGCCTCAACATTATAAAATAATAGTAATTGAGGCGAGGCTATATGCTCAATTTTTATGAGTAGAGGAAGATAAACATGTAAATTATAAACATATTATAATATGGTTACTACAAGGTCTACCTCAAGTTTCATAATATTAAGATTTGGCATCCTGTTCATGGTGTTGGTTCCCAATTGTACATCTCTTTTGCTCAACCTTACATACTTTGAGAATAATGGCAAACACGGATGATAAACCCATTGCTATATCATTATATTTGGGTAAAGGATTAGCAAACATAAGCAATGATTAGGAGGAACCAACAAAAGATATGGTTAAGTCCCTACTACTTTTAGCTCTACCTAAACCAAGGTGAGATGACCTAAGGGGTAGCTTGATTATATAGAGTGATAATGTAATTTAGTCTCCATGGGTTTTTTGGCACAAAGAAACATAAATATGACCTAGGCACAACCTAACTTATTCACTCCACCTTGTAATGGTTATCACAAGGAATGAACAAATGTACTAAGTCACATACAATCTACTAAAGATAGATAGGGATATGATTACAACCTTCATTATAAATAATTTTTCAATAACAAGGGACTAAATGGAAGACTATAGTGCTATAATTTAAATAATAAAACATATACAAATTTTAAGTATGTAAATATTCATGCATTTGCATGCAAATAACACTCATAATATTCAGTAGGGTGTATTATTTATAGTGTAGGACAAGGTAAGATAGTTATATAGTTTTAAAAAAAGTGTTGTGCTGGTTGCTTTCAAATATCAGGGACTATTTCAATGTTCATGACATTATTCCTTTACAAAAATACAAATAAATTATATGCAAGCTAAGGGAAATATCAATAATGGTTTGCATTTATTGCTACCAATGAAATGCAAATACCCAAATAATTCTAGAGCCCTAAAAAATATACTGCATCTATAATATCATATATCTATTCTCATTTAATTCATAAAACCATGGTGCCAGAAAGATTTATTAAACAAAATATATTCAAATTAAACTATAGAAAGGGTTTATAATCAAGATATATGCTCAAAATGATAACTAGTAGTAATCATTGAACTACATGTTCAATCAACAATATTTGTAAAACATATTGTTGCACTTAATTAAAAGGAAAGAGAGAAAAACACAAGTATTATAATTAAATTTACAAATAAACATTACATACATCATTTTTATAGAATGATTATATGAGAAAAAACATGGTGAATTTGATATTTTGACAAGGGAGACATAAACATGCTCTCAAAGCTTGCTAATGGATGTATAACTATAACCACATTAGCAAGGAAGACAATACATACACACAAAAATTGATCCAAATTTTTTAAAGAGTAAAGACATAGAGATAAAAACAAATACCAAAAAAAACCTTATAATAGAGGATAGTCCCTCTATTTATACATTTTCACCACTTTTTACAATCTAAAACTGTGGGTTGTAATTTGTAATATTGTAAAATTATAAACAATACTCAAAGTTCTGCCAAGATGCTTCTAGCTGGAATATGCTTCTTACCATGCATGAAATGTTCATTATTTTTTAAGAAAAATCATTGTTATAACTACCTCTACAAGTATTGATTAAGATTTTCAACAAACCATTTGACTTCTTGGCTAGAAATTTATTTTATACAAGCTTGAATGAGAATATTCATTTTTGAGGCCAAATAAACCCTTTGTCCTCTTTTATAACTACGTATATGTAGCTTTGAGCAGTCATTTACAAATTTAGAATCTTCTTGATAGCTTCCCTTCCTTTTGTGTGCACCAAACAACAACCTTGCCTTGTGATGATTGAATTTGAACACACCAGACCCATAGATACTTGAGAAATATTCTTTGGAGTGGCCCACCTTGATTTTGGAAACCTAAAACGATATGGAAGAACTTTTTTAATGTCCCTAATCCTTCCTGAACTAGCACCATCATATAGGGCTCATTGAGATATTTTTGAAGATATGTAAAACATAGAAAATAGATCTCATTTTCTCCAGAATGGTTGTTCAAAGTTGGTTAGCTAGTGGTCAACTAATGATGTGGCAAGTTTTGGGCACATGGAAAAAAATGGGTTTGTATGCCTCTGGTCTTTAATGCTCATAAAAGGGTCAATTATGGGGAGTGTAGCTAGTGGAGCTCATTTTTGTGATGAAAAGGGACTTTGTCACTATGGTATATTAGTGTAATTTTAATATTTATAATTACACTATTTATATACTATATTATTTTTAGTGCTTCTAGTTCTGAAAAGTGGTAAGATGAGGATTGATATATGGACATTAATAGAGAGACCCACTTGGTCGGTCCTTAGGCCAGCACGTGACCTACCACCACTTTCCACCTCTATTTTCCAAGTCATAATGTTTGAGTTACTTATTAATGCCAACTCAAATACCAACCCAACTCGAGTGCCAGATCAATGAGACTGAACTCATATCCTCCTAAACTAATTCAAATGTTCTAAGTAACAAATGTCAAGTTTTGGGTAGAGCAAGTAAAGTAGATGTGGCCAAGCCACCTCAGTATTGGTAGGCATAAGGCTTTAGAAAGGCTTTAAAATCCTTACCCCCATGAAAGTGGGACTTTAAATTTTGCACCCACCAAATAAAACAAGAGATGGCTGGGGAAGATTGAATCCCAAACCTCTCATTTCTATTATAAGGCTTTTCCATTCCACCAAAGGTGGATGGTTGGAATGTAAATGGAGGTTATTCCATTTAAAGTGGATAATAGCATGATTTTGGGAAGAAGGGGATTCGACCCCATAACCTTTTGTAAAAAGATAAGCATCCTTCCCAGTATGTCTAGGGATTGAATAGAGTATATAAAGGCATGAATTTTGTCTTATTAAACATAGAAAATAACTATGGATCCTCTTAACATTGTAGGGATTTTTAATCCAAGATTTTTAATCTTTATTTTTAAGCCTATGGATTTTTCTAAATGGTTTATATGACACTCTTGGAGGATGTATTGGAGGATTAATTTGAATATTTAGTTATTTTATTCAAATTATAAATGATTAATTATATTGTAAATGTATTATGCCTACTTGTGCCTTTATTTTATATTTCATTTTAGAGTTTTTATAATCTAACTATAAATGTGGTTATTTTTTGTTGTAAATGTAAATGCCTATAGATCCCTCATATGATATTTTTTTGGAGTAGCTTGTAACTATTACAAATTTGAGTAGTATTCCTTGGTGATGAGATATTGACGCATTCTGGAGAGTTATTTTAATTTTGTACCAAGAATTATGCCCTAATTTTGGAGATGATGTGTAGGTTCTATAGATGAAGAGGAGATGAGTTCTTCGTTATATCAAGTCTTCATATAGTCCAATTTTAGTACTATTATAGATTATTGACCCATGGATGTAAGTTTTGTAAAATTTTAATTTCATATATTATGAATGGATCGGTTCATAGTTATAGTGAACTTGGAGACATAGCCCCTAAAAATCTGAAATTTAGTATCTCTTTGGTGTCAATATGTCACTATTTTCTATTCTGCTTTCAGCTTTACATACAGTATTAAAAGGTGAATGTTTACAATGTAGAATCAGTTTAAATAAGGTTTTATGTTCACTCTATATTGATTTCAAAAGCTGATTATATATTTAATTATGGGGGATAATTAACACTAATATTATTTTAAAAACTATTTGATTAAATAAGGTGGGTTCTTATCAGTTTACAGATCAAATTTTGGTATTAGAGAAGGTTGATTGTGGTCATGTTTCTACTTTTCTGATTCATGTTCTTTTGTTTGATTTGACCATGCAAGATTGGCTAGTGTAATGGAAAATTGGAAGAAATTCTAATCCATTGGAATAAGATAAGATTCTAATAGCCAATAGTTCAAAACCACTAGTCCTATATGGATTAGTTCATAAGAGGAGAAAGCACAACATCACTACAGGGTGATGAGAGTATGTGCTAGATGATTTTGGAAAGGGATCAATATTTATTTCTTGGGAATCATATAGATAAAATTATAGGCATTTCCATTGGTGTACATCTAGGAAAAATGAGGTTGATCTTGTTATGATAACTAGCATGGTTTGAGGTAAACGTAGTTTTATATTTGTGTTAAGCATACTTTTTGGACTTGTATATTATTCTATAATTATGTGTACAGAATTACAAATTATTTTAATGAAAAGCCGTAGGTAAAGCCTCAAAATCTATGCCAATGAGAGAGTAGTAGATTTCTCTCATAGAACTTGCTTATAGGGTGATGAAGGTATGGAGATGGATATAGTTAGTATTGGTATTTGACACAATGTTTTTATCATCATGTCGTGTAACCTTTATTTTTGGTGAAGTGAATGTAATTGTAAAACCTATGTCCTTAGGCATAGTAAGAAAGTGAAAATACCACTTTCTAGGGTAAGATATGGAGAATGTCAATATGGAATTTTTCATTAAGTTAAACAAGTTTGCACTTCAATTTAAGAGGTATGAATTGGTTTTTTAAAATTCAACATTTGCGTAGAGAGAGTGTTTATTTCATAGTTTTGAATGAAGGTAAAATTATTCCAATGATTCTAGTCTATGAAAAAATGGCTATATACATAGTATATTGGTTGATATCCATGTTTGAATGGATAACCTTGTGTGCCTTGTTGGAAATAGAATGTACCTTATTTTAGAATTGTTTTAGAACTTATAAAAAAAAAGAGGTTTCATCATTACTTCATAATAAATTATGTTTGATGTGGTATGGCCTTCTATTCAAGTTATGGAAACCATGCAAGAAGATAACCCTTGATTTGGTTAAAATGGTTTCTTGGATAGTTTTATTTTGTATTGCTACAAGTTTGATAAAAATGCTATTTTTCATCATCAAATTTTTTTGGGATTCCTTATTTATAATATGGAGGAATTTTTAATGAATGTTGAAGCAAAAGATATACCACTGTTACAGTGGATTTTGAACAATTAATTAGCGAGAAGAACTTTGAAATAGGTTTATCATTCTTAGTTTGTTTTCTCATATTTATGATATTTGCTTATTGATTACTATAGTAGATGGTGAGTTTGGTAAGGAAGATCTATTCATAAATTTTCTAAGATTAATTCTTGAAGATTAAAAGGGATTTCATTTTCCCTCTTCATATAATTTTATAGAATCCAGTCAGTATAACCTTTAGGAGGGAAACTGGTATGGGTAAACTTGTGTTGTTTTGCCTCATTGTTGAGAGATCACCCTTATTTGGGAAATAACCCCTTTGTGGAGAAACTATACCTCATTGTTAGAGAGAAGCTGAAATTGTAGAACTAGAGTTACCTATAGTAGTAAATACTTTTATACAAGTTTATCATACTTAGTATTTATTCCTATGTTTTTGGTTTTGAAGCTTTATTATGAAATTCTCGAAGGTGAATTTGTAGATTTGGATATAGTTTATGGAAACTTTTGATAGTTAGAGTTTCATAGGATATTGAATTCAAGTTCCTTCTATTATATTTTCTTCTATTTATATTGATGTGTGTGGGAAATGTGGATAAAAGATATGTATTTCCCTTAGTTGGAGAGTTGACCCTGATTGGGAGATTTTTGTCCCCTATGTGGAGAAGCACCTTTGGTTGATATTGGGTCCAATATATTTTGATCATTACAATAATATGGTTGTTTTAGTGAAGCAATTTCATGGAGGAGGTGTACCTTCATTTTTAAACAATCCAGATATTATGCCTTTTGGAGGTTAAAAACACTTTATGGGTAGGTTTGATCTAGAGGACATTTTTGAATGTCCATAATCCTCCATGAACTAGCACCATCACATCAGGTTTATTGAGATCTTTTTTATGGTATGAAAAACTCAAAAATAGAGCTTATTTACTCTAGATATGGTTGGACAAAGTTTTGATCAAAGTTGGTCAACTAGTGGTCAACTGATGACATGGCAAGTTTTAGGCACATGGAAAAAAAAGGGTTTACACACCTCTAGTGTTTGATGGTCATAAAAGGACCTGCTATAGGAATCATAGCTGGTGTAACTTGATTTTTTGATGAAAGGGAACTATATCATCGTGGTATATTAGTGTATTTTTAATATTTCTAATTATACTATTTATATACTATGTTACTTTTTGTACTTTTAGTTGTGAATAATGGTAGGATGAGGAGTGATATAGTGGCATTAATGGGGAGGCCCACATGGTAGGCTCCCACCACATGGCCTACCACAACATTCAAACTCTATTTTCCAAGTCATAATGTTTAAGTTACATGTTAATGCCAAATTAAACTCCAACCCAACTCAAGTGCCATATCGAACTCTAACCTAAATCAAGTGATAAATTGATGATACTGAGCTTATATCCTCATAAAAGAAGTCAAATCATTTAAGAAAAAAATGTTGAGTCTTAAGCATAGAAAGCAGAGGAGATGTGGCCAAGACACATCAACATCGAGAGGCATAAGGCTTTAAAAATCCTTTTGAAACCTTATTCTCATGAATGTGGGAATTAAAATTTTTGACTCACCAAATAACATCTTGTTGGGGAGGATCAATCCCCCAACCTCTTGTTGCTATCACACCAAAGGTGGATGGTTAGAATGTAATGTAGGTTATTCCATTTAAAGTAGATATTGGCACAATTTTGGGAAGGAGGGGATTCAACCCCATAACCTCCGATAAAAAGATAAGCAACCTTGCCACTACCCCTAAGGTTTGATTCATGTATATAAAGGTAGGAATTTTGTTTGATTAAACATAGAACATAGCTTCAGGTCCTCATAGCAATGTAAGGATTTTTAAGCCAAGATTTTTAGTGTTTATTTTATAATCCTATGCATATTTTCTAAAGGCAAAATTCCTCAAGAGGATTAATTCAAAGATGTAGTTATTTTGTTTTGAATTATAAAGGAGTCATTATATTGTAAAGTCAAAATTACTATGGGAAACTTCATTTGATATTTTTTTTTGGAATTTTTATAATCTAACTATAAATGAGGTTATTTTCCATTGTAAAGGCAAACACCTATAGAATCCTCATATGGTATTTTTTCAGAGTAGCTCGTCACTATTACATATTTGAGTAGTATTCCTTGGTGACAAGATATTGACCCATTTTGGAGAGTTGTTTTACTCTTGTAGGGAGAATAATGCCCATATTATAGAGATGATGCGTATGTGCTATGGATGAAGAGTAGATGAATTCTTGATCAGATCAAGTCTTCATGAAATCCAATTTTAATACAATTATAGATTATTGATCCATAGATATAAATTTTGTAAAATTGTACTTTCATCTAATATGAATGGATTAGTTAATGGTTATAGGGAACCCAGAGATATAGCTCCTAAAAAGGTGAACTCCATTATCACTTTGGTGTCAATGTGTCACCATATTCCATTTTGCTTTTAGTTTTACTTAACAGTACCGAAAGGTGAATGTTTACAATACAAAATTAATTTAATTAGGGTTTTATATTCACTCAATATTAATTTTAGAAGTTGATTATTTATTTAAGTATGGGGAGATAATTGAGATTGCATCAATTCAAAAACTATTTGATTAAATAGGGCGGGTCCCTATTGGTTTATGGTTCACAAAGCTAAGCTTATTTTTAATTATTTGTTTTTTGGATCCAATATGATTTTCAACACTTTGCATTTTTCAAATTTCATTTTTCCATATTTTGTTTTTATAGTTTCCTCCACATTTTTAATGCATAAATGCATTAATTTTCACTTTTTAGCCTTTTGGGGAAATTCTGATCCCAATTACAATTTTAAAATTTCCTTTCTATTAGGGAAATCAAAAACTCAGCAGTCATTTTGTAATTTGTAATTTGGAAAATTGTAATTCATAATGGTAGTTCCCCTAAAAAGTTCCATTAGGTAAATGGGAAATCTAAATGCAATTTCCAATTTAAAATTTTGTAAATTATAATTTTTAGTTACAATTACCCTAAAAAGTTTCCTTAAGGAAATAAAAACTCCAACTGCAATTTGAAATTTGTAAATTTGGAAATAAAGTTCCCATTTGTACATGGATCTTTAGGGAAATGAGAGCTCCAACTGTAATTTGTAGTTTTCAAAATTACAAAAATGCAATTGGCCTTGAAATTTCCCTTTTCCATTAGGGCATCATGTTGACTGGTGTTGACTAATAGGTTTAGGAGATCCAAGTGCAATTTGCAATTTGCACATTTGTAAAATTGAAAAATTACATTATTCCATCAAATCTCCCCAAAACACCTCTTGAGTTAACATTTCTCCATTTGATTTGACCAATGGATTTGGGAGATTTGACCACAATTTCTAAATTGCATTTCTGATATTTGTATTTTGTAAGTTAATTTTCCCACACAAATCTTCTAGGGACCTTGGGGTCCACATCTGCAAATTTTGAAACTTGCCATTTTTTTACTTTTACCCTAAATCCTTTCTTTATACCTAGTTCAATGAGGCACCCTATAGAATATTTTTCTAGAAGTTAACTCTTATCTCTACTATAAAGACAATGTCTTTGAATTACTTACAACAATGTTGACATAGTCTCAAGTTGCTTGTTTTGATCTTGGTTGACAACATGTTGATCTTATTTGACCAAATTCATAGGTGTTATGAAAATTTATGGACTATTTATGTTAGAATGTGCCACTAAATTTATAACACTTCTAGGTGATGTAACTCTACTTTTAGAGGGTTTCTTAGAAAGAGAGTTAGATCAACATTCACTGAAAGACATGGACTATTGAGCCTATTGATGTTGTGAATCAATTTGACTTGAATTTACTAAATTTGTTACAGTGGACACAATTTCTAGTCCAACTAATTTATCCTTATGTTTTCCTATAGTAGATACCATATTATTATATGATGGTACAATATAAATTCTAGTAACAACTATGGATGTTATAGGTTATGATAACTCCCCTGATTTTGTCAATGTTGGAGATTTTAGAACACTTTTGATTTCTCTTTTATACATTTCCCTAAGACTTTGTACCAATTTACTTTTATATAACAACTCATCCCTTTTTTGATATTTTTCAATTAGTTGAGAAACATTCTATAATTATAAAGATGATTTTTAATATGCGTGTTGTGAAAAGCATTGAGATGGGAGTTGAGCTGAATGGTCATTATATAGTTCCATCAAATGTTGAGTCTCGTTACCTCTCCTAAATTCATGTCTTTCCCTTTCAATACTAATATGTCCCTTGCTCAAAATATGCATGTTATTATTTCACCATAAACACCCCTATATTCCTTGGATCTATATAAAATGAAATATTACAATCTTTCCTAGATGTTTCTCTAACTCTAACTTGTTGATCATCATGTCATAGGCTGTCTTAAGTTGAGGTTGTTCAAATTGAATTTCTCACATAGCCTCTCTAGCATTGAATTAGGATCCAAACAAATTTTTGGTTGTACTAACTTCAATATTCATGACTCAATTTCCATAAGGTCACTATATGCCCAAGACTTTGACATATATGAAATATCCTTCACAATATTCTCCATGGTAGAGTGTAGAATCACTTTTGGACCACTTGAAATCCTTCTCTTAAACAGATAAAATTGCCTAAAATTGGTGAACCTTTGAAATAATCCTATATCTCACACATAACATTACCATTAACATACTTGTATTATATTTATTCAATAATATCCCTATGTATACAACCATAATTAATTGCCTAGAAAAGAGTCTCACTTATTCATTTATAAGGGTGTAGAGAGTCTATTAGCTCTTAAACTAAAGGCACTTGATTTCCTTACTCTATGGGATTTACAATAGAAAACCCATCAAGGAAAAGATTGATAGTAAATGAATCATCATTCTTAGATTTTATTGGAGAGTCTCTAAAAGTTGTCGATAAAAGTGAGAGTTTAACATGATCAACATATAGTTTCAACAAGGCCAACTCGACTCTTTTTATCTTATGTGAATTTGCTTCAGGAGCCTTGTCTGTATTATTTGATGAGATAATAGCTTCTATTGAGATGTTCTAAAAATTATACATGCCCTTCATGGTAGGCAACATGGCATTTTTACTTTTTATCCTCTTAACTTTCCCGTCCGTTCTTTTGTCTCTCTTCACAAGATCCAAAAATTCAACAACAATTTGCCATTTAGAAATTTTATAAAATTATTTTTAGGCTACCATTCTCTACCATCTTTTCCTTTCCTTGTTTTCATGGGATCCAAAACCATAGGATTTTCTTTTAATTTAGAAACTATAAAACCAACCTTACATTATTGAGGATATTCTCCTGCAGACTTTGACCTCACCAAACACAATCTATAAAATTTCTTTCAACCACTTAAAACCACTATGGAACTCTATAGTGTCATTTATATTTTTACCCTTGGTTAACCTGCATTCAACGATGAATTATCCAATGATATTTCACATGTCCCTATTTTTTCCATGCATTATTTATTTTGGAATGTGTTTTTGTTTATCCATTTACATTACATCCTTGTTTGTTGTTGAAGTATATTTATGTGATTGGAATAATTAGAGTTACTTATGAAGAATGTTTGGAAGATTTGTCATCACTCAATCTCAATAGACTATAAAGGCTCCAATTACCATTCAAATAACACTCTTTAAAATTTTCTCTACACCCATTTAACTATTAAACAAGCAAGGGATGATGATAGGAATAGTGGGATTTTTTTTGAAAATTAAATTACATAAATGGTAGAACACATTTAGAATGGACTATTATGATAAATAGTTTTGAAAATGAAAAGTGAAGTCTATTAGTTCTTTATTGGTTTATATGACATTGAAGTGAATGGTATATATTTTATTTTGGATATTAAGTTTGATAACAAAAAGGGAGAAAATATCAAACATCAAGAAGGAGACTCGAGTATTATAGGAATTTTTATATTAGTGTGTTGGGAAAATGTTGAGTTCCAACTAGGTAGTAATGGATCATAATTAATGCAATGGGATATGTAGGCATATAGGTATAAAGCATTAATGGGTGAAAGAGAGTTGGAGGATTATAAAAATGATTTTTATTAGGTGTTCTATTAATTATTTAGAAAATATGAAAGTGTACAGAAATGTTTCATCAATAGATGTAAAGATCCACGAGGATATCCAAGCATAAATGGTGTAGGACACATGGAGAATCATATGGGGTGCACTAGTAAGAATATTAATGCTTCATATTTAGGGGAAAAAGTAGGTAGATACATAAGCATTCATGTTATATAGCATGTCTCCTTCAAATGAATTCCATTTAAGTGTATAAATGTGTAGTCACATGATGCATACTTTTTTTTTCTCACATCCATAAAATCTATAACTAAAGCTCTAGGTTCCCTTAGATACCTCTTGTTTAGTTCAAGTAGTAGGTATTGGAAAATGCAAATGTATAGGAATGACAGAGATGAAAAACTACCACAACTTGTACTAGTAGGTATCATTTTCAATTGTCCTCCACTATTTTCTCCTATTATGGATCTCCTTATCTATTTCATGCTAATAAGCCTACACTTAAATTAGGGTCATATGATACATTGAATCTAGTATGGTATGTACATTCTATGAATCCTTGAAAAACTATAGTTTTGATATTGATTGTGTTCAAAGAGAACTTGGACCTTTCTATCTAAATATGAACTCTTCAAATTCATGTATCAGGCCACCTCCTCCATAGGATTTGAAACCTAAACAATAGACTCATTTTTATAAGCATGATCAAAACTATTACATAGGGTTTTCATAGGGAAAGAATGGGGTTTTATTTAGGACAACTTTTATAGATATGACACAATCACTTGGGAAACCAAGCCTTAATTTCAAAAAGGGAAAAAATAATCTTGGTGTAATTTTGGGCACTATCACTAACTCTCACCTAGGGATATATAACCCCTATGGTAGTTGAAATAACCCAAGAACACAAGACCAAGTGCGAATCTATTGGGTCATAGAGTCAAGGCTCTAAAAATTTATACAAAACACCCATGGAATATTAAAAAAACAAGACTAATAAAAATAGATTATGAAGATATGAAATGAACATATGACAAAAAAATTGAAAGGAACTATATAAACAAGGACTAAATTATAGGGGAAACAAATAAATTAAACAAAAAATTATACAATCTAAAATACTATACATAGGTTATGATCTTAATGTAGGAAGTGTTTCAGATGTCTTCCATTAACTGGTATCTCTAGTATTTCACCATCTAAGTCTTTCAGGAAGAAAGTGTGTTCACCAATCTATCAGTGACAGGAATAAGGACCCATCCACAATGCATTAAACTATTCATGCTTTCCTTTCTCCTCATGCTTTCCATACCAAAGTAGAACTAGATCACTTACCTAAAAAATTCTTGGAGAAAATTTCCTATTGACTATTCTATTGTGTCTTTCCTTGAAATTGAGGTGTCTTTCATGAGCTTGTCTCAAATTTTATCAAGCTCAACAATCTGGTTCATCTTATTTTCATAGCGCTTGATTTTCTCATCCTCTTACTCTAGCTGTTGCATGAAATGATAGGTTGGAAACTAAAAATTCATAGGAAAAGATACTTAAGCTCCATAAATAATATAAAAAGGGATTTTGCCTATAGCTCTCTTAGGTGTGATCCTATCATCCCATAAGGAAAAATTCAACTATTCACCTCACATCTTGTTTAATTAAAATGTACATCTATTGAGGTTTAGAAAGTTCTTGTTACCAGATTATGCTTAACCATTCCACTAAGAGTTGTAACTGGAAGAATAAGATAAATTTATCCTATACTTTTTGCACAATTCCACTAAAATTTTAGCTTCAAAACTCATGGCATTATCAACAATTACCTTAATAGGCACACCAAGTCTACAAATAATTAAAAAAATAAAAATTCATAACCACCTAGTGTGTAACCTTCTTTCTAAGAAATGCTTCAACCTATTTTTTTAAGTAATTATTTTTATCTAGTAAGCATATATTTCTAGTGATTTACAAGTCAACAATTTCCCCAATAAAATTCATTCCCCATTGCCTAAATGGGTCGTCAATCATCATAGGCTATGAGGGAATAAAACTTGAATCTTTCAACCTCCCAATGAAGCACTAACAATTTTCACACTTTCTAACTTTTTGAGAAACATATTTGAGTAGATATGGCCACCAATAACTAGCTCTTAGAATTTTATGGGTTGTAAATTTAGGTGTAAAGTTGCCACCACATACTCCAGTATGAAAATCCTCAACTAGGTCACCATTTTTTTCTTCTAATAGGAATCTTTGGAGAATCCCATCTAGATTATTTGATGCTAGTCCATTCTAAGTCAAGATTTATTTTTTAGAAAAAAAATTAAGAGT
Organism: Torreya grandis; assembly: GCA_037957365.1. Classification (NCBI taxonomy): domain Eukaryota; kingdom Viridiplantae; phylum Streptophyta; class Pinopsida; order Cupressales; family Taxaceae; genus Torreya; species Torreya grandis. The sequence continues at coordinate 665,633 of JARHVA010005714.1, forward strand.
TCTCCTTGTATTCTTGTCCAAGTCAGCAAGACAATTCTGATTTTGCTAGTAAATAATTCCCTTATACAACATAGATATGCTAACATGACTCAGGGAATTGTTAACATTAAAAATAGCAGTGCTTACCTCAATGGCTTAAAAATTGGTCTCAGTCATGAGCTTTTCTAGACCCATCCCTCCTACTAACTTAGTGGTCTCAATATCCATATCGTACTCTTACAACTTGTTGACCCACCTGCATCTCTTGATGGAAGCTTTAATCTGAGTCAAGATGTCATTTACCATGGTATGTAAGATGTAAGCAACAATCTTCAAAATTAGAATATAAGGTCTAAATATTTTAACAACCTTCAAGAGAGTGAAGGCTTCTTTTTACATAATGGTGTAATTTAGTTCAACACATTGCCTAACATTGCTAAAGAATGGTATAGGCTACTCATGAGTCTTTTCATTATTTTAAAACAAGACAAAAAAATAATATTATATGTTTCAAAAGGGAATATATGGAGTGATTTTGTGTAATCAAGGTTGGCCAATACATGGGAATATTTTTAAGCTCCTTTGATGTCATTGAATTATTTTATGATCTTCTCTTCCCACTTGATGGTTTGGTCCATCTTTAATATAGAGGTCATAGTCAAAGTAATCTCTATAAAATTAGAAATGAACCTCCTCATGAAATTGATTTTTCCAAAGGAGGACTGAATTCCCTTCTTAGACTATGGGAAACACACTTTTCCAATGGATTTTAATCACTTGGGGTCAATCATGACACTGTCTTTGGACACTATATGTCCCAGTAACTTGGAATTTTATACTCTAAAGTGAAATTTATTTAGATTAAGAAAAATGTTCAACTCCTTGAATCTAATTAACAATTTCTCTAGAAGCCCTAAATGTTCCTCTCTAGTTTTGGAGTGCATGTTAATGTCATCCTAATATACATCATAAACATGTTAATTACTTTTATAATAGAAACATCCATAGCTTGTTGAAATGTTGTATTGACATTCATTAACCTGAAAGGCATCCTCATATATACATACATGCCCAAAGGTGTAGTAAATATGGTTTTAGGTCTATTGGATTCCTTCACCACAACTTGGTTATACCCTGAGAAACTCTCTAATGTGTACACCATTTTGATCCAGTAAGACTATGCAGTAGGCTCTTCATATTAGGCAGGGGATAATTATCCTTCAAAGAAACTTTGTTCAAATTTTAAAAATCAATAAACAAGAAAATGCCACCATTTTTATTTATCATATGGGCTAAATATAACACATGATGAATACCTGATGGGATGAAAAATCCAACCATTCCTTAGCTTCTTTAACACATCCCACATCTTGGTGGCCAAGATGGGGTTAATAGGTCTCTATTTATATATAAAAGGCTTTCTATCAGGTTATAATGGGATGACATATTGAAATAATTCTTCCCTATAGGATTTCAAATTTGAATAAGACCATGCTAAATAGTCTTATTACTTCTTTAGTAGCTGCATGTAAACTTTTTTCTCAGTTGCACTTAGGTTAGTACCCAACCAAACCTTCCTTGGATTCTCTTGAGAACCCAAATTACACTCAATCACATCTTATGAAATAAATGAGTGTCAAGTTTTTACTCTATCAGATCCATCAAATTACAGTTCCAAACTTACCAAGCCCCTAGGGGGTGTGTTTATTCTCAGCTGAATTATGTCTTTCCCAAATAGGGTTTCCTTTTCATCACCATCATGAACCATCAATTCTAAGTCTATGAGTTGATCATGGAATTACATTTCATAAAGTATAAACCTCTTTATTTGTTCATCCTCATCAAACACTTACCAATGATGAACATTTTTTTGGATTAAGGGCCTAACAGGCACCTCCACTTGATACTAACAATGAGGGTTCATATTTACAATATAAAATTGAGCACCTAACCTTGCAAGTTTGCCAGCATGTTTGTTAAAAATTACATCATGATAAAAAAATGTTGAATGCATCAAGGCATTCTAAAAAATCCAAAATAGAATTATGGTATTGTTTCAACATTTTGTTTTTGATGGTAAAATCGTTATAGAACTATTTAACCACTACCTCAGAATCACCCTTTACAACCAAGCTTGTAAGTCCATGTTTGTGAGAAATATATAAACCAAGAAAGAATGACTCATACTCAATAATATTAATGATACACTCAAAGTAAAACTTAAAATAAAACATAAAACATTTACCATTGGGGACATAGAAGATAACCCCTACTCCATGTCAAAAATTGGAGCAAGCCCCATCAAAACGCATCTTCCAAACTTGACCTTCATTACTAGGTTCAACATCAAGAATAATAGGCTTTTCAACAACATCAATATTCACAATGGAGTTTCCCAACTCAACATCCATGTACATCACCTCATTTAGAACACATTTTATAACTTTAATTACATGCATCATCTTCATCTCTCTATGAAGTTTGACTATCTTAACCTCCAAATAAATGATGGCTTAAGATGAGTCTATCTGCACACTTCCACCCATGATGATAGATAATTTTGATGACAATAACATTCCCCACTTAGGAGGGTATTCCACAACTACCACATCCACATTAAAATACTTTTTTGGATTCAATTCCAATTATACTACCAAACCCTTGACTTCTTCAAAAACTAGAACCTCTCATGACTCCATGGCATAACACTTACCAAAAACATGTAATTTTAACTCAAAACACACTAAGGACACCTGGGGGCATCACATTGTAAGGAGCTCTAGAATCAAACATACAATTATGGATGATTAGACAATTAATTAATAGGGTTATGTAAAATAGATTCACCTTCAACTGATTTTCTACCAATGCAGTGCCCAAATAGACATTCAGTGTGGGTTCGACAACCTCTTCTAATTATTCATATTGATCTAGGAGTATTAGGGGGAAATCATTTCATTTTAAGCTGATTTCTTAACAAATTCCAAATACTCAAATGCTCTCTTCTTATGCTCAGGCATTCATAGTAATTTAGCAAGTATCACAGTGATTTTTAGTTGGATCAACACTCGGGCCTTATCACACATGCTATATGAAGGAAGAGGCATATAAGGTGGAAGTGTGAAAACACCTTCAACTAGAATAAAATCATGTAATGTATGAAGTGGAATAGGCTATGATTAATTTACATGTTTAACAATAGTGTTCAAGTGTGTATTTTTTCTAATGTCATTCACATCCTTAGGGATACTAGATAATATGGGTATTTTATTCCTGGCTAGAACACCTATTGGTTTGGTAATTTGGGAAATGCATACTGGTTTAGAATTGTTAAGGACTATTGTATTTTTATTTAGTTCTTTACTTACATCCCTTACCCTTATATTTCTAGGGGTAGTGTTATGAAGAGAAGAAATCAGTTGCCTTATTCTTAAGTAGTATTCTTTCTCTTGGGCAACTATTGCATTAATTAGTAGTTCACTATCCTCAATTGAAGGAATCCCCCCATCATATTTATTAATCATCATAGAATGAAAAAATTCAAAATCATGAATGGTAAATTCATATGCTTATGTCATTTTAACATAAAAAATTAATTCACAAGTTGGGACACATACCTTTATTACTACACTCTAAAACTAATCAATAGTAGTATCACTTAGCAATTTTGTGGAGGAAAACAACTTGATTTCAGAGTATTAATAATCCACCATCAAAATATCATCATCAGATGATGTAAACTCACAATCAACCACATCTTCATCAATTGGTTCAGCAATAAAACATGGGGGATGTGGGATGAATCACTCATCACACCAATCAATGTCAATGTCATAGTTCACAACATTTACTTTAGCATTTAATGGATCAACCACTTATTTCCTAACTCCACTATCTTGATTTATGGCATTCATTTCATCACATATAGGTATCTTTCCTCTATCATTATCCTAATTGTGGAAAGATGTTATCCCTTATAATTGATTTATAATTAGAGTTATCTCCTAACTTGTAGACCCATGAGACAACCCCTTCTCATCTCTAGCAAACTTGTATGACATTTCCTTGACAACAATTGCCAAAGTTATAATAGTATCCTCAACATTAGTTTTCTTAGTAGACTATGTTATTTTTAAATTAACCAATTATACATTAGCCCACTTGTTTAAGAGCTTTCCCATAACCTTAATATTATTCTCAATTTAAATGGTCATATTGAATTCCAATCACAAGTGTAATAAAATTACTTAGATGTTCAGATAGAATGATTTGATATTTCATAGAATAAGAAAATATGAGAGATCACACAACAATAACTAACTCAAGACTAAGTTTATGTCCCCCATGTTCACCATATAATAATCAGCATTGAACTCATAGTTGTTCAATCGCAATGGGAGGTCTCTAATCATCCGCTCACACCTAAGAGTGTGACCGTAGGCCACCTTAACTTTAATACCCTCAAAATCTTTGGTAGTGATTCCATGCTTCTCCACAAATCTAACATCTATAAAATTATGTGTGGCTCCTGTATCAAGAAGGGTGGTGACCCTCTGTCCTACCAAAACTCCACGGAGTCTGAATGAATCATTTGACTAAATGCTGGATAGGTGTGCCTCCTGTATGTGTAGCTCTAAATCTGCCTTAGGCCCCGAAGCCTCCACCTCTAACTCCTCAAAACTATCCTGCTGTTTAGAATCTTTTGATTTCAAATCGTCATAATACGCCCACATCACACGATTTGCCTTGCCCTTATGACTCAAAGGGCAATCGTGATGGATATCATATGGACCTTTGCAGTAAAAGCAAAGCTTTTTCCTGCATAGATCGTTAAGAGCCTCTCGATCCAAAGGTGGTGCTGTTGGGTTGGCCTTTGAATCATTCTTAACACCTGATTTATCTTTGTTGAAATCTAATCCCTCTCTATCTCCGTTGGAGCACTAATGGTCTCGAAATGAAGAAGTACCTTTGGAGTTAAATTTACTAGATGGGGCTGCCATCTCCATACTACTCGCCTTCTTCATAGCTTCCTGTAATGAAGGAGGATCAAAGCCTTTGATCCAACCTCTCAATGGTTATGTCAATCCCTCCATGAAGAGCACTACAAGTCGCCTCTCCGAAATGTCAGGAACCATGACTGATAATTTTTAAAAGTCACCAATGTAAGACTCTAGACTGCCACTCTAGCGTAACTGTGCCAACTCTCAAAAATAGGATTCCAGATCCCTCCTATCAAAATGATCCACCAGCCTATCCACAAACTTTTGATAAGATGTGATCTGATCATGATGGAGTGTCACCATCCCGTGGTGCCACCAATCGTGAGGTACTCTCTCAAGATGCAGTGTCACATATCTGATAGCATCTCCCTCAGCCATCAGACGCAATGTGAGAAATGTGTCTAGCTTACTAATCCAGGGCTGTGCTGTGACCTTGCCACTACCATCAAACATCGCTAGTGTGAGCCTAGTCGTAACATGCTTCAGATCATTATTCGGGTGTCTAGGTCTCCAATCATGTCGACCTCAGTTATGCTCTCTCCTCTGTGTGAGGAACCGGTCAAAAGTAATCCTCTCTCTGACCTCAAGTGATAATAACTCCCACTCCTCATTCGTTTCCATAAGTGTGTCAGCACATAGGGGCTCTCCTGCCACCTCCTTTGTTGGGGCCTCTGGTACCTCCTATACAAGCGTAGGCCATGTAGGCCTATTAGCTGTCCTAGAATGGGTCACCGATGGTCTCTGATTAATAGTAGCACTCTCGTTATCTCCTTACTCCCCATTCTGTCGAACAGGTGTGTCCATTCTCTCTACCATAGTAGTGAGTACCTGTAGCACCTGATTCATTTATTGCTGGCCTGTAGCCATAAGTCAAAATAATTCTTGAGTGTCCTGATCATCATTATGGTTGTGGCCCCTGTGTGGGCTATCCTCAGGCCTGTCACTCATGGTGATTGGCTGCTGTTCTAAAACCTGATCGCCTTCAAGCAAAGCTCTACTACGTGTGAAATACCTGTGTGGTCCCAACTCTTATGGCTGTATAATATTTTCAAACCCTTAGGATGGCAGAATTTAGCTTTGATACCACTGTAATATCCCTAACCAATAGGGAGTATAGAAAGATAAAAGCTCTGATACCACTGTAATATCCCCAACCAATAGGGACTATGGAAAGATAAAAGCTCCGATACCACTGTAATATCCCCTATTTCCTTTGAAATTTGAAACTGAATATTATGTAATTGTTTATCTTTATTTGTGCAAAATATCTCCAAATAGATAAATAAATCATAGTATAATCTTTTATTTATTCACTCAGATGATTGCAATAGATGTCCTCAGTCATACATACAAAAGAATAGTGAAATACGGTCTCAAAAACTTGAGTATTCTGCAAATTGGGATTAAAATCTGAATTGGCACGTCTCGACCTGCTGTGTCAAAAACACAATCGCCGACGTCAGTTATACTGTCGCTGTCAGTTTTCTGGTGTTGATAACCTGCTGACGTCGGTATGGATCGGCCGATGTCGGTCGCTGTGGCTCTCTGCCTGCCGATGTCGGTCTCTGCACTTTTTGCAGATGCGAACAGATTTGTACGAATCTGTACGGACTTCGTACGGTTGCCAACACGATATAGCACAATCTGTATGCTGAACACCTACTCTCAAGATATATGGCTCTAATACGGAAAATCTCTATTTGTGCAATATCTAAATTAAAATCTAATCAAATAAATTCCTGTAATTACCTGTGATAACTTCTGTGTGAAGTTATCTCTCAATCTGGGAATAAATCCGCTGATATCTCACAACCTCTGAATCGCTCACACTGAAGAGGGCATGTTCTTCAATGCAGATAGAATACTGGAACCCTTGGCTCAGTCTTCTCAAAAAAATCCTTAGCAAAATTTGTCTTCAAACAATAATCATGATCCTCAAACTCTCTCCCATGAGAAACCCTTATACCCTCCAAAAAAGTGTGTTTCCAAAATTAGATTTTCTTAAATTAGAATTTGGGTTTCTTAAATTAGAATTAGGGTCTTAAAATTAGACCAAATAATTAATAATTAATAATTAATAATTAATAATTAATAATTAATAATTAATTAATATTTAATTAAAATTAGACCAAATAATTAATATTTGATTAAATCAATCAAATATTAATATCTCCCTTAATCCATGTCCAAAAGAGCCCAAACGAAAGCCAACTGGAACAATTTTGCTACTTGAAGCCAAGCCAAGCTCCATTAAGACCCTCTATCCATCCCATCAGCCTACGAGGGTCGCATAATAAGCTACCCATAAACCCCTAAAATGTCAACTAAAAAGGGGACATGACAGGAGAGAATACTATTGGAGCAGAGCAGAAAATAGCGGTGAGCTGGAACAAACAGGATGGAAAACTGAAGATTGTGCAGGAAGTGGGCGATGGTTCCAAGCAGCAGAGTTGACGGTTCCAGATTGAGTGATGGCCAGTCGAGGAGAGAGTGGATCGGCCAAACAGATTTGGCATTGGAGTCCTGATCAAATCAGTCGCCTGAATTGGAGTTGGATGGAGACCGCATTTTAGCGAACCCATTGTGTGAAAACCTTGGGATGTGTTGAATGTACAGAATACTTCCCGGATCCGTTGCCATAGTGGGCAGAGGTGAGAGGATGACAAATCGCCAACATGGGAGAGAAGCCATTGAATGGAAACCCCAAGCCAGATGGAGGACGGAGGACGAAGCTATTTTTGAACAGTAGTGAGCTTAAACACTATTTGCATGGACCAAGTGAAGAGCTCGACATCTGTTAGATGTGGAGAACGTCGTGGAAGTCTATCGTACCACTCATTGAGGAAGAGAGCATTCAAGACTTCTTGAAAAATAACTCAGTCAGGACATTCAACTCGCTAATGCAATGCAGATTTTCAAATAGAAATACAAATCCTACAATACAGAGGAGTTGCTTCCAGGGATTCCCTTTGATTGCGTTCGGAGAACCAATTTATCATCTGCTATATATATTATTATTATTATTATTATTATTATTATTATTATTTTTAAAATCTTTAGTGAGGAGTAGAGGATCGATCCAATGCATGAGCTCTACAGCTTGATTTTATTTACACACTGTAAAAAAGTTTCTCATATATATATATATATATATATATATATATATATTTTAAACTTTATAAAAACAAGTTTCTACTGCCTGATGGAAAATACTAAAACATCCCAAAGCTGGTAAACACTGTATATATATTTTGATATACAAACAGATTTATCATCCAATGAATGATATTAAAAATTTCTCATGGCTTATATTGATATTTCATTATCAAGTATGATGAAAGTCTTCTGAAATGAGAGATCTTTCGCATGTGGTCTGCATTGCTCAGTTCTATGATGAACAAGGTTAAAACTTTCAGAAAAGTCTTAGATGGCCCTGTTCTGATACCACTGATGGGTTTTACCTCATTAAGAGAGAAAAGCCAAAGACTCTAAAATGTGCAGAGCACAATAATTGTCGATCAATATCAATAACATAATTATTTGAATATAAAACATTACAATATATAGAACACCAATCTCTTAAAAAATAAGAGATAAAACTAATCCTATCCTACCTTTACATGATTTAAATAAATTACTTTTATTTATTTTATGTATTATTTTATTTTTATATCTAAATATTAAAACTAAATCCAAACAAAATTTATCAAAAAATTTCACACCCAATTTAAAATAAAATTGACTTAGACCAACAAGGGACACATTCAACTAGTTACTTATTATATTATCCATGTAGTAGAGAGTATAAAATTATAACCCAATTAGAGTTTATATCACATGTCCCTTACGTCACCATGCATTATTGATAACAAAAATTTAATTGCTTTTAAGGGGATGATACTACACATATTTGTAACTAGTGAGTTTTTTAAGTTGTGTATGAAAGTTTACAAGGAGAAACAAAAATCACATTAAAAACACTTGAGAAATTGATAAGTATGTATGAATTTGGAAGAATTGGAAACTATTTTTGAGATCTCGTTTAGAATTTTTGTTTTAGTTTCAATTTAGATTTAGTTTTTATTTAGATATATAATTTCAATTTAATGTAGACTTATTTTATATTTTTTTGGTGTCCATCTTTTTGTTATAAATATATTCATAGGATAATTTATTAAAGAAGATTATCAGAAACATACCATATTTAGTAAATATTTTGAGATGTTTTGTAGATATTATATATTTTATGCTTTCTCAAAATCTAAATTAATGTTTTAGATGATTTGGCTTATAGTAATCATTGCATGATATTTTATTGCATTGATTATGAATTGGTTAAATTAAGCGATTAACTAGTTTAACCATCTCTATAGTTTCATTATAATTTTATCTAAGTCTTCGTAGTTGAATGTGATTTTTTTAATTTACCTTGGTTACTCTATCTAATAATGTCAAACTATAGTAATTTATTCATGTTTTATTAATCTTTAGACTCTTTATCATGCTTATTTAAGTTTCAGTGCATGCTAGACTTGACAAACATTGATTAATTTATAGTGAATCTTGTGAAATTGTTTTCATTAGAAAAATATTATTATGTTTGAAATATGGAATTATTTTTTATCACCTACCATTCCTTATTACTTTATGTATTGAATTAATTATATCTTATATCATAACATCATTGTGAAAATCAAAATTTATGTTAGTTTTGACTATTTTCTAGATAGGCTAACTTCTTCGCAAGGAATAAATTCTTAAATTAGATAACAATGACATTGATCTAAGCATGCTATTCTACCACTATGTTATTTATATAATTTCATATTTTTAATTCATTCGTTATATTACTTTCATGATTATAAAATAAAAGGGATTATCCTATTAGTTATTGATCCCTGTTTACAAACTTGTATCGATATTAAATTTATCTACTAGTCCACATAGTTAATAATATTTGAAAGGAAGGTGTGTTCAATAATTGTTTGATTTTTTCTTTATGACATACGTGAATAGACTAAAATTTTTTCCTCTCCATAATGTCCCATTATGTAATATTTTACTAATAAAAAATATTATTTTATGTAACTAAATATCTATAGAAATATTTCCCTTAAATACCTCACATATGGATGTTGAATATGATGTTGATGATAGAAGAGACATTACAAAGAAATGGAAATAGAATAAGATTGAGTTAGTATATTATATTAAATTTAAAATATTTAAATATATAAATAGTGTAACCTTTAATTATATGAACATTAGTTGTGGTATGTTAGTCAAGTAAAGGAACAACATTACAATATTTGTTGCATGATTTACGGCCTATAATATAATATGCATCATCTAAGTTGTCAATAATTTCTATATTTTAATCATTCATATTAGATTCTATTATACCTAATGTATATATAGTATGTCTCATCTTGATCAATTTCTTCAACGAAATAAAAAATTGACATCCTTTAGTATTGTGAATCAAATTATGAAGTAAAATATTCCAAATTTTTTGAGCTAGTCTTCTTGAATTGATGTCAGACATTTTATTAGGCATTAGCTTAAAAATATTTTTATTAACTTAAATTAAGCACTTGTCTTTTCTATGTATAATTCATGGAGGTGTTGTTAATGGGGGAAATTATTGAGAGGGTGTTTCAAAATTGTCATCACTTTCATTGATTAGTGGTGAGGCAATATTTTCATCATTATTGCTTTCCTCATTATATGATTCCATGAAATTTTATTCATTGATAATTTAATCTTTATTATTTTCTATTAAAATTTCTTCATTGCTGGATGGTAAGGCATCATGCATACAGTCATCATCAACAAAATAAAAAATACTATACTTTGAATGTGAGCTTCTAACATTATGTAATTTATTATTGTCAATTTCATCATTATTCATTTTAGTCTTGTCAATTACATCATTATTGAATTTATTATTTTCAATTTCATGATTATTCAATTCATTATTATCAATTTTATCTTTGTCTATGGAATTTGGTTCATCAAATATATATTTTTATATCTTATTTTAAATGATGTGGTTGCATTCATACCTTGTTTTTGTTCTCACCTCTTCTATTTTTTTTGTTTTTTCCTTCAACTTATTTTTATTTTTTTAATATTATAAATGATAGAGTTTTAAAGGTGGGGTCCAAAAAAACACTTGATAGCTCTTGTTCTCAACTTTAAATTGCTACAAAAGCACATAGAAGATCTCTATGCAGTAAAATTTCTTGCATTGTGTAAAAAATGTCCTTTAAAAAATATGTTTTTGTATATAGTACATAAAATGTATACATATTATGTTATAACAAATGCCTTCTTGGAGCTATGCCTCTAAGTTACCATGATAGGGACAATGTTAGGCATGATTACATATGACAATATCCTCATAAACCTTATCTCAAATACTTATGTTCAAATCAAAACAAAACAAAAAACACTTTGAAATGGATGCATGAAATTTGAAAAAGCCATTGATGACACTTAACATACAAGAATTTATGTTCATGCTTTAATATTTTTAAGGATGTTATCATTGAATAACACTTTCAAATATATTATCAATAAATGACATGTAAACATAATCTCTATTATTTAAATTATATTGATAATGAACATGTTATTATATTTCCCAAATCATAATATAATTTTGGTGGATGGTGAATATTTTTTTATCAATAAATTTTTTTTAAAAAAATGAAGACCTATAATTTATTTAAAGTAATTCCATTTCACTAAACTAGTTGAGAAAGTGCAAGTGAAAAAATTCATTCAAAGGTACTTGGATATGTTATAAATAATTAATAAATAAGATTTCTGTAATAAAAATGATACTCATATTTTTTATTTATTTATGTAAAAGTCATGTCAAAGGAGCTCTTAGAGTATAATAAGGTAGATGTTCTACTACAACATTGTGTTTAGGTATATTTATTATTTTTATCCTACGTAAACATGTTAATTCAATGATTAATTGTTTATGATTATTTAAATTGTTTCATGTTATATTCTCTCCTACTTTTAAGATTCTTTGCTGGTAATGTTTAGTTAAACTTGTCGAAAGGTTAAGACATGTTTTTGAAGAATAATTTCTAAAACACATATAATAACATGAGAAATAATATGATCTAATATAATATTCTTCCAGAAATGTTCCCAATATGTTGCTAAAGATGTTTTTAAAGATGTTGATACAGTTCCAAATGATGAATATTTTCAATTACAAATGTTATTAGAAATAGATAATGATGATAAAATGATTGAATTTTGATAAATAAAACATTGTAGGGATAATTAATATTGATTCAAATTAATGTAAATGTGTTGTACGAAATATTATATGAGATATAAAATGATTAAGATAAATAACTAGTAAATTATGATTACAATATAGCTTCACTAGAATTATCTGATATTGCATGTTCTCCTGAGATGTTTCAAACTTAAATTTAAACTTAGAATTCATAACTAAATCAAAAATATTTATATCATATAATAACTTAAAATTAAGATAAAATCTAAACTTAAAATTAGCATAGTAATATATATAGAAAAGGTATCATATAATAAAATCATGTGAAAAAGATGATACGTCCAAAATATTTAGAACCAAATACTATTTTGAAATATATAATAAATATTGAGGAAATATGTAAGGTTTGTTTGATATTTATTTTACCCTAACTACACATAATAAAATGTTATTATAAATTAAAAAATCTAAATACTAATTGTATATTATTAATGGAGAACATTCAACAAAATACGGGTCCAATTAAAATTAGATGGTCACATTTTACTTTGAAAGGAATGATTTTACCTAATTTAATATATATTAAACCATTTTGATATCAAATTGACTTCAATTTAGCTGCAATTGACATTAGATGGTTACAATTATTTCACAGAGTTATATTTGCCCAGATTGTGTACTTGATTAAACCAATTACTCTTTTAGTTTTATATAGTGCGTAATTAGATATAATAAAGCCGAAAATGGCATTAAATGGTCACATTTATTTACACCATGCTTAGTTAGCATGAATTATGTATTGGATTGAGAAAATCAAGTAATTTGTCTATTCTAATACATACATTGGGTCAATCGAGTTCCAACTAACATTAGATGGTATAAATTAATTTCATGGCATTGGATTGTTTCTAACTATGTATTAGATTAACCTAATTACTTTGGTTTTATCTAATATGTGTTGAGGGACATTCTAATCCCAATGGACATCATATTATTGCATCTAGTTCCAACAGGATTAATTACCCCTAATTTTATACCATATTTGATCAATCAAGTACTTGGCTCAATATAGTATGTAATTAGGGCCATTAAAGATATAATTAACATTAGATGGTCACATTTGGTTACAGAAGGATCATTGGACCCCAAATACATACTAGATAAATTAGATAAGTGGTATGTAATTTGGGAATATTGACCCATAATTTAAATTAGATGATACAACTTGCTTGCACATGGCTAAATTGATTCTAATTATATATAGATTAAATCTATCAAGTACTTTGTTAAATCTATAATTTAATCAGGGTCAATTATGCTCTAATGACTTAGATGGTTACAATTCATTTAACGGATATTAGTTATTCCCAATTACATACTATATTATAAAAAAAATATTAACTTAATCTGGCACATAATTACAGTTAATTGAGTGCCATTTTATGTTATATGATCACATTTGTTTTACACAAGAATTGAATAGACCCAATTGTGTACCAGACTAAACTAATCAAGTAAATGGTTCAATCTAGTATGTAATGGGTTTAGGGCTTGGTTACTACCAACTATGTAAAACACTAAATAAATTACATAAATGGTTCAATATGATACAAAATTTTGTCTTATCAAGCCCCAATTGATGTTATATGGTCACATTTGGTAGATGTGTGGGGATAAATTGGTTATAATTATGTACAATATTAAACCAATAAAAAAATTGGTTAAAAATGTTTCTTAATTTGATCCAATTAAGCCTTAGATGATATTAAAAGGTTGTTATTCATTTCATGGGGTCTAGTTGACCACAATTTAATATCATATTGAAACAAATAATTTTTGCGTTCAATTAAGAATGTAGTTTGGGCCAATCCAACCCAAATTCAACACTAAAAGTTGTCAATTTTTTATTATAACTAATTTACAATCAAATTGTATGATTTGAAACTATATTAGCATTGGTAGTGATATTAAGCATTAGTATTATCCTCTTGTTAGCCCATAATTAGTGTGACATTAAGGCTAAATGTAAGGGTAAATTTACCAAATTTCCCCTTAATATATATTAGGTTGCACAAAACATAAAAAACAACATATTATGTTGGGAAAAATAAATGTCACATTTTCATTTTGAATTTTTTAGCCTACATTATTTGACATGGGGAGGGAAATGTGTTTTTTTTATAGATGGCTTGTGATGTTTCCATTGATATAATGATTGTGTGTTTTGATTTTCTTTGTTGGGGTTTATTTTATTTGAGATTTTTTTCATGGTTTTACATTAATTTTCAAAATTTATGTGTTATCATCATGTCCAAGAAAGTGAAACCCAAAAAATCTAAACAAAATGCAAAAATGTAATGGGGTATTAATTTTTTAATTTCCTTGTGGGTGGGTGACATCAAAATAAATGATTATTAGATTATTATGAGGATGGATATAAATATCAATAAATCAAGGGATTTAATTGGTGACACCCCTTAGTATAAGAATTGAATAAAAGTATTTAGAGAAGAGGTAGAGGCATTAAATTTAAAATGCATATAAGGATGAAGGAACGAAGGATAACACACTAGATAAAACATGAAGTTCATAAGATGAGGATAAAGCTAACTACCTTAGTCTTAAAACCCAAGTTTTTTTTTCTTTATTTGTTAAATTATAGATGTGAAATTTTAAAAAATATAAACATCAATAATAATAAAATTTAAGATTTAAAAAATGTATATTCAAGAAAAATACATTTTATAGTAAAATTGTCAAACTAAGAAAATTTCAGGATTAATAAAAATTATGAAATTTTATATTTTAGTGAAAAATAATAAAAATAGGTAAATTAGGTTTTAGAAATAACATTAAGAATTTGGGGATTTTATGTTTTGACAATAAAATAAATGAAATCTAGGGTTTAATTAAAAATTTAATAAATCAGATAAATAATAGTCTATATAAAATTAATAAATTTTGAAGTTTAATAGGAAATTAGAAAAAAAACTATAATTAGGGGAGATTAGGGTTGATAAGAGATTATAAAATTAAATAAATGGAATAAATTTAGGTTTAATTAGAAATTTTTTTAAAATCAGAAAAAGATTGGATTTATAAAATTAAGGAAAATTTAGACTTTAGCGAAAAAGTTGGAAAATGGATAAATAATGATTTAAATAAAAAATAAAAACATTGGAGAAATTTAGTCTTTAGCTAAAAATCAAGAAATTAAAGTTAAATTTTATAAATTAAGGAATATACCATTTCTAAAAATATTTATGAAAATTTACAAATTATGGTTTGTAAAATATTAGTAAATTATTTAAAATTTAAAATGAAATAGGGAAAATGTGTCAAAATATAGGGAAATTATGAAAAAGGAGAAATTTATTAAATATTAAATAAACTAAAAAGATAGAGAAAAAATATATGAAAATTAGGAAACTTAAATAAAATTTTAAAAAGTAGGAAAAATATGAAAAGGAATTGAAGTATCATGAAAGATGGGAAACTTTTTGAAAATTAACTAAAAATAAGAAAAATACTTAAAAATATAAAAAATGTTTAACCCTAAATTTTATATATTGGGGTTATATGGGGTTAAAAATGATAAAGATAGACTAAATTACAAATATGATAAACTATCTCTATAGTAGACCAATAAGGTGTTAAACATAGATATAACATATGTTAAATTCATAAAATTAAGTTATACATAAAATAAAAAGTACAACTATGATAGTTATGAAAATGACAAGGAATTAATGTACTTAGCTAGTTATGATGCTAACATGGTTTTGAATATAAAATAGATAAGAAGTAGACTAGCTCCACAAAACATTCACATAAATCTAGATTGATTGCCTCTAGATCCATGACACTAGCATCAACCTAGTACAATTATGTGAATACAACTATTTGAACAAGATGTACATGTCTTATATAAAATACCTATTGGAAAATAATGTTACTATCTAGATTATTTTAGGTTTATTTTCACCTTCACTATAGTATATTTAGATCTACATCATAGACTATCGCTCTTCATGAAATTTTAAAACCCTAGTTTTTCATCTTCATAGTGACTTTGGGGTAAAATGGGTTAGTGGGAACATGGTATTTATCTAACCCCAAATTATAACCACATATATAGCCATTTCATAAAATAGAGACTTGAAACTATTTAGTTCTCCCCTACATGTTAGCTTGTGTGTGAATCATGCAATATGTGAAAAACAAGTACAATTGTGACCTAACATTTAACTTAGAAAATATAGTTCTTAGACTGATCCTTTAGTACTTAAGATATTTATATTTCATGCACATATGAATGATATAAAATTAAGATAAAATATAGAATATTTTATTTATCAATTTCTTAATTGAATGCTTTGATAAGTTCCCTTGTGTATTTTCTAGGTATCTGCTAGGTTTTATAGGTGACAAATGAATGAGGGTTGACCTTGTATTTATATAAATTTTTTTGGATAATAAATTGTATTAAACTACATAGGATAACAATTATAATATGTTTCATTTGTGAATTATATGAATTTAGGGAATTGGACACTTGTGTTAGAGTAGGACACTTGCATTGATGCAGGTTTTTTATATAGGATGCTAATGTCCAGGGAATTAGAAATTAGGTATAGACTAAAAAATTATAGAGGTAGAAGATAATTTTTTTTAAGAATTATGGGTAAGAAATAAATTATGGGTTATCAACATAAGACTTGTCAAACAAAAAAATAGGTCAAGGGACACAAGCTAGAGCAGATGCATGGCCTCTGAAAGTGGGAAAGGTCCATAACTTAGAGGAAAAGATAAAGTCTAAGTTTTCTAAATGTACAATACTGAGGATATATATAATTGATAAATATTATATATATCTCCTCCACCTTAATATATTAATGATATTGTTGGTTTAAAGGACAAGATATATGTAACTAGGTGTGTATAACATGTCATGCCTTTGCATGAGTCAAATTTAAGTGCTTTATTGATGACTAACTTACAACCAATAACATCTTACTATATATAATTGGTTCTTATAATCTTAAATTGAATTTATTGAAAATATTAAAATTTAAAGAGAAAGGTTTATGAGTAAACATGTGTATGAATTTTATTGCCTTGCCTATTGGCATGTTGATTTACAAAGATATATGATTCTAAGGAACTAAAACTTAAATTAGGATATAGAGATATTTTAAGGAATGTGCACCCAACCTTGGAAAAAATGGTGAGTTTCTACCTGCTAGTAGAGAATTGATCGACCATGAAACCTAATCATACCAATAACCTGGTGAACATGAGTGAACAAAGTTAAATAATACTATCAAATTGGCCAGGCTAGATGATAAAAATAAGTCCAACCATAAAAATTTGCAAGATTGAGTGATTTAGTCACCTCAATATATTAAAAGTGAACTAACTATTGTAGTATATTATCCCAATACAATCTATAAAAGTCCATCCTAGTGGGTGATGATAGTTATTGAGAGTGTTTTAAAATATTAAATTGATACAATATTAGGTACACATTGCATAGCATATGCACCATATATATGATTCACACTAAAACTATTTATAACAATGGTAGAAATCTATATATCTCTATCACAAGTGTATATCAAAATTATATAACTATGTGCTTTGTATATTTAAAAAACTATGTAAGTGTGGATAACATGTTTCCAAAGCATGCCCATATATGTAAAAATCGAAAAACTAAAATAACTGCCAATGTGGAAGACATGATTCCAAGGCATGCCCTCACTAAATCTGGGTGTGCCAAATTCTAAATAAGTGTGGAGAGTATGATTTCAAATCATGAACCCACTGAATCTAAAAATGGTGAATTTGTGAAATCCATGTTTATATGAAACACCACATCTAAATTTGAAAATTGATATAAGTTCCAAGTATTGAATATGTGTGGACAATAAACTTCAAAAGCATTCCCCCACTAAATATAAAACTATGCCAAGTGTGGATAACATGCCTCTATGACATACCCACACTAATATGCACCTCCTTTAAGGTGAATTAATAATATACCTAGTAGTTACCTCACCTTACAATGATAATAGAACTATATAATCTATAAATGAAACCATGTAGCATATAGAAGAACATGTCTAAATACATATAGAATTTAAACACATAGAACAATGCGATTACATTAATTCCAAATATGAATGATATATATAATGGAAAAATTTAGATAGTAATAGTACAATATCAATAAGAAAATCAAGCACACACATAAGAGCACTCAAAATCAAGTCAACATACAATGGTCCTACAAGACCATAAATAAAGGGCATGTTCAAATGTCTCATAATCAAAGGGAAACGACTTATTCAAGTGTCCATGAAATCAATAATGACATATTCAACTTTCCTATAGAACATACATAGGCATAATGGCCAAAAATATTCGATCATATTCAAATACTCAAATAAACAAGATAATATCAAGTCAAGGCACTCAAGAAAGTACATAAAAAAAATTATAAGTAAACACCATAAAAATACCATTATAGACTATCGATCAAATGTGTTAGAAAAAAATTATAATTGCATATCATATCAAGTACCATGCATAAGATATAATCATGGATAAAGGCATGTGTAAATACACGTATGAGCTCAAAACATGATAATGTAAAATGACCATAGAATGAAATAACATGAAAGTATCATGATCATAGAGGTGGGTTCCCCAATGTCCATGTGACATGAGTAAAGGAAGGCCAAACATCTTAAATATTAATATCATGTATCTATGTATAACTATATCACAATCAAATAGAAGTGTGAGATGCATGTATGTATATTAACTAATATTTTATCCATCAACATGGAACTAACACATATATGACAAGGAGCAAATAAAACTTTTTTTAATCTGAAAATATTTTTTGAGTTTTTATATGTGATTTGAATTTTTTGAGCATTTTTTTATATATTTGAAGAGATTAATCTATGATCTCATCAAATGGATGGTCATAGGTATCTCTCTACTCAATGATTGAAAACATTAAGTTGAATATTTTACATTATTTGCATCATGATTGGATAAATTTTTAAGGTACATAACATATTGCTCTTCATTATTGACATGTGTAACTTATAATAAATAATGTTATCATTTAGAAGATGTATTATTGCCTTAATGAGAAAAATAAATACCTTGTCGATTTGGATCAATTTTATCTTCCATTTCGTATAACCAAAGAGTTCCTAATGTAAATGCATATGGAGATGTGGTAGGCATAAATAAAACCCATGATGAATTAATTTATGACAACAAGAAATCAGAATTATTATGTTTCTAAATGATTATTTCCAACCTAATTTATTTTTTAAGTTTGTTAGATCTATGTTAATCTATTGTAAATGTCTTACATTAGAAGTAGCTTTTGATTGTGTAGAATAAATATGGTTATGCCAACAATACGCACCATCCATTAATATTGTAATTGTTAAATATTGTTGACATGAATGATTTTTGTGTTGTTCACCATGGTCTTTTCATAGGATGTCGAACTTGAAGCTATCACATTTTGAGTAACCCTTGTAGAGCACCCATGTAAAGATTAGGAACTCCATATTTTTGTTCATAATTTTCAATTGGTAAGTCAGCTCGATATTTTGTTTGACGAATAAAACTATGATACTTAGAGGGAATACGTTAAGATACTTTGGGTGAGTAAGGACTAATTATTCATATCTATGCACATCCACATATAAATCTATAAATAACTCATATTATTTAGGGAATCTCTTTTTTTTAATGGTGAAAGAAGCCCTCTACAGAAAATAAATTAGAATTCAAAAATTGTGTGTCAAAATGCTAGTTCATATGATGTACTTTTCAATTTAATATTACAATCTTGAAAGGATTAATCATCACATTACATGAAATGGTGAAAATTTGATAATATATGTTTTGACACCTTGTGAATATTGAAATCAAGGAAGAAATCATTTTATAATTGGGAAAATGTGGTTAAGTAACCTTTTGGTAGGCTATAAGACCAATTATGAGCCTCATTAAAAATGTTCATGTGGAATATTTTTAACAATAATTTTTAATATTTTTATCATTGACAAAAATAATGTACATAGTTAATCATCTGGTCAAATGGGTCCTTATGACTCAATAAGAGATGTAAATCATGTAGTTCAAAATCTTGTGGATAACGATATTCAAATTTACATCATGTAAGAGGTTCATTGTTAAATGAAATCACATTTGCATTAGTATTATGGAAAACCATTTGTAGTTGAAGTATATAAACATGTTTTTGAAGTATTACATTTGAACAATGGTCTCTTTCATTGATTTTATCATTGATTATAACCCACCACCTTTTTTGAATTGAGGCATATGAGTATCATCATCCTCATGGATAAAAACTCCATGTTCATGATCACTAAATTTCGGATATGTCAATAATGGTAATGAATATTTGCATTTTGGTACATTTTGGATATCGTTTGAATAACTTTGATTATTGTAATAATTTAGTTCATTCTCTTTATAATTAGTTTTTAAATTTATCATAATTTCATTATGTATTTTTTAAAACTTTTTACTATTATATGGAAGAGCAACTTAGTCATATACAATCATTTTTGTTGTAGAATATGCATGAATCATCTAGTTAAATGACTTTCCTTTTTGGTGACTCATGGATTTTTTTTTAAAATCCCAATCCTTGATAATTTATGTTGTTCTAAGAGATATAATGTGGGTTGTAAATTAATCATGTTTACCTAATCCTTTGCCTTTCAATCCATATTTTAGAAAATACTAAAGGAAAAAAATATATGATGGTGGTGTAGGAAATACATGTAAAGTCTCTTTATCTTACCTAATATGGATAAAATCATCTCTTGAAATGGTAAGAGAACAAACTTTATTAGAGAAATGGTATACCATATCTCAAATATTTGATATTTAAGGCTTTAACACTTATAGTAATATAAGATTAATCCATTTTCACCATTAGTAAAAAGTTGGAGGGTTTCATAATCATAGTCATCAAAGCAATTGATATCATCCATGAAGAGAGAGGTAAAGAATACAAAGATTAGGAAAAGCTAGGTAAAAAACATCCTAAATGGTACACTTAGGTAAGAATAATTTTCAAAGGTTCAGTTCAAAAAATATTTAACCTTAAGTTTTATAGATTAAGGTTATCTAGGATTAAAGGGCATAGAGATAACCTAAGGTACAAGGGTGATAAACTATCTCTATACCTAGACAATTAGATACTAAAATCAAACATAAAATATACTGAATTCATTAAACTGAGATAGGCTTAAAATTGTAAGTATAACTATGCTAGATATGAAAAATATAATGAAGTAATGGACTTAGATTGTTTTAATGTTGAGATAGTTCTGGATCTAAAATAAGAATGAAACAAACTAGAAGATGATTCTAAAATAGTCACCAAATTTTAGATTGAGTGCCTATGGATTTATAAATAATCTATGAATAATATTATCATCCTATGACATTTACATCGACACTATTACTTAAACAAAATGTAGGTGTATTATATATAATACTTTTTGGAAAATGATGTGACCACATGGATACTTCTACGTTTATCTTTGCCTTCTCTATGGTGCATTCAGATGTGGGTCATTAATTATTTCTCCTCGTGAAATTTTAAAACCCTAGTTCTTCATCTTCATAGTGACCTTGGATAAAAATATTTTAGTGGGAACATGGTGTCAAACTAACCCCAAAGACCCCTATGTCAATGTGTGCTACTTACATATCTAATACTTGAAAGATGTCCTCATACTAATGTAGTTTTACACTACATGTTGGCTTAATTGTGAATCATATAATATGTGGAAAGTAATTACAACATTGACCTAAATTGAAACTTGGAAAATATAGATATTGGGTTTATGCTTCAGTACTTCTGACTTGTGTATATTATATCCCCATGAATAATATGGAAATAGGATAAAATATAGAAGCTCATATTTATTGAGTGCTTGATTGGATGGTTTAATAAGTTTCCTTAGGTATTTTTAGGTGCTTGATAGGTTTTTGTAAGTGAGTGGTGTATCCTCACTATAATCTCACAAAATAATTCAAAGAAGCTAAGGAAATAATAGGTAATAACACTATCATGAATTAGAGATGAACATCAAAATATCTCTCATATATTTCTATAACATAACACCATTAAAAATCTTCACACATACTCCTTAGTGAGAAAATCTTAACAACATACTATGTTCAAATGAGGCATACAATACTTACAATGAAACTCCTCACAATAAACTTTCCATCAACTATCTACACACAAAACTTCCAAGCTAAGCATCCAAGCCACTATTAAATTACAAAGAGGACTTCAAGGCAATATTTAGAAAATAAACTAAAAAATAAAACATAAAAAAAACTACCCCACTCAAGAATTAGTCCCCATCCACTTAGATGGGTAAGGATAAACAAGGAAAAGTAGAAAACAAAGAAACACCATGCCACATTACTCACGTGGATGATCATTTTTGATTGACAAAGATCACATGGAAAATTTGGCACCAACTCTCATGGGAAGTCAAAAAAGAAAAAGAGATTGCAATTAAGAATTGTGTGAATTGTATCCCCACTAACAAAACCTTTAAAAAGAATGTGGGTTCCATTTTGATCATCCTTTTCTTGTCCTCTCATGACAAATTAATCCCATGCCACCTATGAAAATTTGACTTTCGTTTCCTCTCATGACAAATTCATAAAATTGGATCCAATAAAATTTAAAAGCATTATGGAAATGCCTCTTCACCGTAATATAAAACAACTCAAGAATCTTCAAGGCAAGTTATAGGCCATTTAGTGGTTGATTTTTCAACTAGTAGACAAATGCCAACCCTTCACCCATATTTTTAATATGGTGACCTATTTTCATTATAAATCTGACTATCTGTAAACCTTTGACATTCTTAAACAATATCTAGGAAATCATCCCATGTTATCACCAATAGTCATGGGAAGAACACTTGATGTAGTGGCGTCTTATAAGGACCCTAAAATGGAATTAATTTTGGCTTAAGTAGTAGTTTAAGTCTTTCATAGATGTCATAGGTATTAAATAGTCTTTAGTTGTGGTCTAGGTATCTTGAAGATGCATAAAATTTAAATTATGGCTTTTCCCGCCAAAATTCTTTTTTGAAAAAAATTGAATTTCTAAAGCCTTGTCTAAGGAGTTTAATGTAGTTGTAAAGGTGGAAAGGTTTATAAAACCTATCTAAGAGCTTTTCTGACAATGAGAATGTTCCTAAAATATTTTTTTAGCCTATAGTCATGATCATATATTGTTAATATTATTAAAGCATGAATAATGCAATGCACAATGACCTGTCGGAGGGAAACCACCAAGAAACAATTATGCACTTTCTTGGATTTGTTTTTTTGAGTTTTTTTTTTTTTTTTTTTTAAATAGGTAATTCCATTTTATAATGTATATTATGGATATGGAAATAATTTTTTTGTTGAATTCATGACTATCTATGGTGCAAGAATTCAATGTGTATGAGATTGGCATAGATAAACGAAGTATCTATTTCTAGGTGTTTACTAGGTTTTTGTAAGTGAGTGGTGTATCCTTACTATAATATAAAAAAATAATTCAAATAATCTAAGGAAATAATAGTTAATAACACTCTCATGAATTGGAGATGAACATCAAAATATCACTCTCATATAATTCTTCAACATAACACCATTAAAATTATTCACACATACTCCTTAGTGAGAAAATATTAACAACACACTATATTCAAATGAGGCATACAATATTTACAATGACACTCCCCAAAACAAACTTTCCTTCAACTATCTACACACAAAACATCCAAGCTAAACATCCAAGCCACTATGAAACTACAAAGAGGACTTCAAGTCAATATTTAGAAAATAAACTAGAAAAGAAAACTTCAAAACAACTACCTTACTCATGAATTAGTCCCCATCCACTTGGATGGGTAAGGATAAAAAAGGAAAAGTATAAAACAAAGAAACACCATGCTACATTACTCACATGGATCATCATTGTTGATTGACAAGGATCACATAGAAAAGTTGGCACCAACTCTCATGGGAAGTCAAAAATGAAAAAGAGATTCTAATTATGAATTATGCGACTTGTATCCCCATTAAAAATACCTTTAAAAATAATTTGGGTTCAGTTTTGATCATCTTTTTCTTGTCCTCTCATGACAAACTCATCTCATGCCACCTATCTAACTTTGACTTTCTTGTTATCCTATTTTCCATACTATGCTTGGGCTTACTTAAGCTTCATTCAATAGACTTTAATTATTATCCCTCCTCAATATTCAATTTTCAATGGCCATTATCTTCCTCCTTGTGGATGTCACATGATTTTTTTTCATGGAACAACAACTTACCATCTTCATATCCTTGATGCATTATTTTGTAGAAAACATACTTTATGACACTACTTCTTCTTTAAGAGGTAATAATACTACCTTTGTGCCATATTTCAAAAAAGACTATGTATTATTTTCTCCATCATGAGTGACTTTCCTCTCAAATTTTCATGGTCTCCCTAATAATGCATGCCATGCATCCATGGGTAAAACATCACACCACAATTCATCTCTATAACTGTTTCTTATGGAAAGCTTCACCAAACATGTCTTTCCAACAATAACTTCATTTACTTTTTTTAACTATGAATCCCTTTATGTATTAGGATGACTTTCACAATTCAATTCTAATTTCTCTACCATTTATTTAGATATTTTATTCTAATAAATTCCACCATCAATAATGACTTTGCATACTTTTCAAACTGAAGTTCACCTTGTTTAGAAGATATTTGTCTGTACCCATGCATCACCAACTTCTTTACTCTATTTCATCTCTTTCTTTGGAGATATCATGGTCCTCATCACCATGATATTATCTCAAAAATCTGCTACTATAACTTTAGTGGATTGATTTTCTAACTCAGCTTCAACCAAGTTCACTCTTCGACAATACTCTTATCTTATTTATTTACCATGGTAATCAAGACAATTATTTTACTTATGTACTTACGCTCCAAATTTATAATTAATAATAGCTCTAATTTTGTTTTTAAACCAACTTATAAGACCTCTATATCCTCATCCTCTTTCAAATCATCTTCCTCTTTTATGAGTTTGGAAGCCTTATTTGTTAACTTCTCTCTTCTGTGTACCATGTGATGATTCTCTTCTTATATGATTAGATCCACGACTAGTGGTATTGAAACCACCTTGTCCCCATGCTTGATGGGGTTATTTTATTATTACACTAAATTCCATTCTATCAACTTATCTATTTTTTTATCTTTTTCTTTCAAGATTAACTAATAAGCCTCTTCCATACACAACACTCTATGCATAGTCGACTCATATTGAATGGAAAATTTTAATACATTCACATATATTGAAGATATTTTATCATTTATTTCTTCATGCTCCACTCTTATGGATAGATTTTAGAATTCATCTGTGTACTCTTGTAGACTATGCTCCATCTAATTTAAATTCTAGATTCTCCTATAGAGGGTTTGAGATTTATGTATAAGAAGGAACTTCTCCCTTAGCTTATTTTTCATTTTAATTCATTTAATAATATTTTTATTCTTTTTCATTTTTCTCTGCTTTAAATGATCCCACCAGATCATGGAATTATATTTCAACTTGGTACATGCAAACTTCACCTTCTTATCTTTTGGCATGGTCTTCCACTCAAATAATTTCTCCATGATATTCAACCAATCAACCAGCTCCTCAAGTTATAAACTACCTCCATAGTTTGTAACTTATAATTACAAACCATAATTTCCATCTTATAAAATTCTAATTAGCCTATCCTCCATTAATATTATCTCTACTTCATGTTGAAATTCTTCTCCAAAAATTGTTTATTCTTCAACATCATCTACTCTTTGACTTCATTGATTATTGAACATGGTGGATGGATGTGCCATTTCCCTTCTCATCTATTTCGTATCTTTATTCACTAGATAATATCATCCTAATATTGATCTTTTTGACATACCTATAATAAAAACACTTCCTCATTTTCACTCACATATTATCCTCACAATCTTTCCATAGGAATCAAAATTTGCTTTGATACAACTCAATGTGCCCTAACTATAATCTTACAAAATAATTCAAAAAAATTAAGGGAATAATAGGCAATAAAATTCTCATAAATTATATATGAACATAAAAATATCACTCTTATATATTTCTTCACTATAAAACCATTAAAATTATTCACACATACTCCTTAATTAGAAAATATTAACAACACACTATCTTCAAACGAGAGATACAAGCCTTACAATTACACTAATCAAGATAAATGTTCATTCAACTCTATAGACAAAAAACATCCATTGTAAGAATCTAAGCCACTATGAAATTATAAAGAGGAATTAAAATCAATATATAGAAAAATAAATGAAAAATAAAACACGAAAACAACTACCCCACTCAAGAATTCGCCCCCTCTGCTTGGATGGATAAGGACAAACCAAGAAAAGAGGAGTATAAAGAAATATCATGCCACATTACTCACATGAATCATCATTGCCTTTTGATAAGGATTACATTTTAAAGTTGGTGTTACCACTCATGGGAAGTCAGAAAGGAAAAAACTTATTCCAATTAGGAATAGTGTGACTTATCTCCCCACTAAAAAAATTTAAAAAAAATTGTGGGTTTCATTTGACCATGCCTTTCATATCCTTTCATGACAAATTCATCCCATACCACCTATGAAATGTAAAATAGTGTCCTTATGGAATAGTGGTGATTTGGAATAGTGCTAATAGTGTCAAATAGTTTCAACTAAGACATGTCACCAATGGAATATTAGCACCACGTCATTGAGGAATGAATGAGGGCTGATTTTTTATTTATATCAATTCCTTTAGATAACTAAGACTCATTAAAATAAATAGGTTAACCATTAGGATACATTTCATTTGCAAATTAGATGACTTTATGGCATTGAACACTCATCTTGGAGTAGGACACCTACGCTGATGTAGGTATCTATCCAAGATGCTAGTGTCCAGGGAACAAGAAAGTAGGTATATACTCAAAACATGTAGAGGTGGAGGTTTTAATCATTATAGGTAAGATAGAAGGTATGGGTTATCAACATGAGATGACTCAGACTAAAAGATAGGCCAAGTAGTATACGACAGTGTACATGTGAGACTTTGGAAAATGGGAAAGTTTCAAAATTGAGAGGAACAACCAAGGTCTATGTTTGTCAAGTGTATAAGACTGAGGTGATCTATGATTCATAAATATCATTTACAAAAAAATAGAAAAAATGGAAAAATAGAAAAAGTATGTAAACTTAAAGAATATTACTAAAATGGAAAAAAAATAAAAAAAATTAGGAAATATTATGGTAAAATGGGAATATTTAAAAGAATCAATAAATTTATATTAATTAGTAAAAATAAATAAAATCATGGAAAATTAATAAGAATATGATAATTTAGAAGATATTAGGAAGCAAATAAGAAATTTAATAAAAAAAAGGGGGGGGGGGGGGGGAACTAGGAAAATGGGAATATTAGGAGAAAATAATAAATATCATTAAATTTAGAGAAATTAGTTGGAAATAGGAAAATATAGAAAAATCAAGAAATTTAAAAAATTGTTGAAATTTGAAAAAAAATTAAGAAAAAATAAAAAAATATAGAAATTTATAGGAAAATAGGAAAATATGAAGAAAATAGTAAAAATTAATAAAATTTGGGGGAATTAGTGGAATATAGGGAAAAATAAAAAGAATTAATAAAATTCCCCAATTTATGGGTCTATGTTATTGATAACTATTCATAGAAGGTAAGAC
The DNA here is from genome assembly GCA_037957365.1 of Torreya grandis. Classification (NCBI taxonomy): domain Eukaryota; kingdom Viridiplantae; phylum Streptophyta; class Pinopsida; order Cupressales; family Taxaceae; genus Torreya; species Torreya grandis. Next base: position 693,782 of record JARHVA010005714.1, read on the forward strand.
AATGTGAATTAGATCCTCCCTCCCCTTAGATGTTTAAAAATGATTTTCTATGGTGAAGCTTGGGGAAAATATGAGGCATCAAGTGTTTTTTACATTACAATGGATTATTGTGGGTATTTGATTAGAGCAATGTCCCTCAAGCTGGTTGATGATACCGATAACTATGTTTATTCCCATGCACTAGTTTTGGGTATCAAGATGGATTTACAATATGGACTAGAGAATTAATAATTGAGCAGGATTTTATGGTCATGATTCATATTATTTTCTAGAAGGATGATTTGGATTAGTTGATAAAAAAAAATTCTAACAAAGTTTTCCTTGGTTAGAGTATTTCTATTTTTTGAAAACTCAACATTGCTTCAAGAATTTAACTCAGCTACTAAATTTATTTCTAACCAAGGCATCAATTAATCTATAAATATTGTGATGGAAAATATAGAAAGAACCTACCCTGATTCTTTGTCCTCATCATTGATTGATCTTGTTTAGTGGTGTTCTTGCTAATATTTGCTTATTACTACTTTTTGTTTCCACTATTCTCCTGTTTGTTTTTTTATCTATCCCCATAGTTATTTTTGGTGATGGTTGGTTATGTTACAATTTACCCTAAGTTATGGTGGATGATTATGAAGAGGAAGTGACATTTATATCTACCTTCATTATTGTTCTTAACCAACCAACACAAGGGGCCTTAACCTTTCAATGAAAAGTTGTGTCATATAATTTTTCCCCTGAATATTAATTTTGGAAGTTGATTTTATTTAAGAATTTTAAAACTCAAATAATTTTAAGAATATATCTCATTTTTAGTTGAAATATTTTTTGAAATTTTAATTTTTTTGAGTTCTACACATTTATGTTATTCTCCTTATAAAATTGATCATGTATGGTTTTAGGTGGGTTGCATTTATTTTTTTCCTTTGCATGCTTGTGTTTCTTGTGTATATGTGATGATTCTATAAGTATTTAAATGTCCTAATTTTATATTCACTCAATTATAAAGTATCAACCTATGCATTATCATGGAAAATTTATTTCCCATTACACAAATTACTTATTTGGATGCATTTTGAGCTGAGTCTAATGTTCATAACATTGAACATGAATGGTTAATTTCGGTCATGTCGATTCACCTATCTCTATTTGAGAGATACCACTAGATGAGGAGAGTCAATTCTACACCAATAGTTATACTTAGAAAGACTAACTATGTTTTTTGGTGTACATATATAAAACACTAACTCATGAAAAAGAATTGTAATCCATTCCTCTATTGATATATTAATACTCTTATTGACATAGATCAATAAAATAAGTGGGCTTACACTTGTTACAAGGTTCTTGGTAACTTATTGTTGTATATTTCCATGGATTTTGGTTACCATGCAGAGCATACATAATATGCATGCACTATTAGGAGCATTCATAAGTCTCTTTTTAGAGATTATACTAATTTTTATATCACTCCTTCTCCTCCTCCTCTTCCTATTTTCTCTTTAGAGATTGTTTTACTCTCTCCTCTTACTTTTATTTCTTATGATGACACATTTCTGATGGATAATGCTCTTCTTTCTATTGAACCACCACAATATGATGACATTATGCCTACCTTAAGCTATCATATCTTAGAATCCACTTCTGTTCCTATATAAAATAATTATTTTATAGATCCATTATATATTTTCATTTTGAAGAAGGATATTAGTGATAGTACACCTATTATGAGCATCAATGACTCATCTCTTTTTGTGGATTATCAACTTTAGTTGATTAGCCATGCTTTACACCTCACATGGGCATTATTTTATCAAATGTTCCATGTCATTATTATGACAAGTCTACTTCATTGATATTACATTCAGTTCATATGCATGATCTTTGTAGACCTATGCTACACTTTAGTTTTAGACCAAATTAAGATATCTTCATACTCTTCCCTTAATTTTACATATTTAAATGGGTATAATTTCAGTACACATCATGTTCATCCTCTAAAAAAATGAAGAAAAACTTTTTATTAATGATGGAGATTTTTTATTCTCTATTTAGAGGATCTGCACGTCAACCTTAGTCATTTTACAAGATCTGCTATAAGTAGCTTCAACATCTTCTATAGAGACTTCTAATCTCTCTATTTTTTTATGTACTTTGGTAAATCATCAATATTTTATGTTGGGACCCAATTCCTCTATCCACCTAAGCTACGTTTAAGGGGGGTGTTGGCATAAGCTTTTTTCTATGAAGTTGATTTACCTACATGGTTTTGATAACTTGTTTAGGTGTCACTTAAGTGTTTAATAAAGGTCATTGAGGAGGATAATCTCACATTTATGACGTTGTAAGAAAATGTCTATCTTCCACCTATATGTGTACCTCTTCTAAATCTATTTGGCTAATTAATATAGAACTAATCAGGAAAGTTATTACATTTGAATGTGTTTGCACATTGTGAGCCTTTTTCTTCTCATGTGTTCATTATTTCACTACTCCATATGGATTCACGTCCGTACATTTGATCCTATCTAGTTATCGATCCTCAAATGTAGCCCATTTTGACAAGGAAGAAATTAATAGATCACCAATCCTGTTAGACCCATGGGATTTGAGGAAGAATAATTTAAAATTATAATTATTTTACTTTTAATTATATTTTTAAACTACTATATGTTTTAGTTTGTATTCTTTTTAAATTTGAATGGTCTCATTAGTTTTGAGCATACAACCCCTTAGCCTAATATATATGGTTTCATTAGTCTTGTATTTTTGCACTTTAGAGGATGTATCAAAACAAACTCTTAACTTAAAATAATTAAGGTGAAGAGTTATATATGTTCACTATACAAAATAAATGAAAAAAATGTTAATTTTTTTTCTAATCTCACTATTATTATAACTATTGAGATATATTTTCTATCATAAGGACATTTAAAATATTTTATCTATTTTACAGAGGTGACATTATCCTATTGGATATATAAAGCCTTTGTTAGTATTGTGTTTTAATAATGAAAGATATGATTGTAAGAAAAAAACCATTTAACTCTTCCGATTTAGAGATTTATATGTACTTTCTCCAAGATAATTTAGCTATTGTATACATCTATATCAAGTGAACATTCATATTGATATTTTTTTATGGTAGCCCTAGAATATCTAGTTTTGGTGGAGTCAATCATATTTTTATAGAAATAGTTTTATTTATACTTAGGTAAGACATTAGGATTTTCTTTTTGAAAGATTAATATTGTGAAAACATCTTTTATATACCAATGCTTTTATTTTCATCGTAATCAATATCAAGATGTTTTTTGTTTCTTACATTCAAATCTAATTATAGTTATAATGATTAACATTGTCTAACTTCTTAGTAGATAAAATTAATAAAGATATACTACGTTTAAAATAAGTATTAATATTGATTTGATTCTTATTAAAAACATATTACATTTAAGATAAGAATTAATATTGATTTGATTCATTTTTCAATATAGATCAATGTAATATTTTTGAGGACATCATACGTAACCATGTAATACACACTTGTTATAATTGATACTCTTAATATCCTCATACATAATCACACAATACATAATTGTTATTTTAAAAATAATTTAAAAGGCAGATCATGTAACAAACATTTATGATCTTTGTATTCTTAACTTTATCTATATATATTAATCTTTAAAATATGAAAATACTATATCTCTTATTTATGATTTTCTTAAAAAATTACTGAAATTTATTAATATAATATAAAATTGTCTAACCACCATATTAAAATAATAATAATAATTAGAAAAGATGGCTATCCATCATATTAAAAAACAATAAGTAATTCTTGATTTGTAAATTTTTCTTCTAATATACAAAATATCTTCAGTTAAAAAAACAGTTCCACTATCGTCAAGGGTTACAGGTTCCACCTTGATATTTTCATTTTTTTAATATTTTAATTTTGTTACCTGGGTCATTGCCGTGTTTTTAAAACACGCAATGTCCAGTTACAGTCTTCGAGTTTTAAATACTATTTCTCTGTAAAGACAAAAGCAAATATCAGTTTAATTGAGTTGCAGCAACAAAATTGTAAACCTTCAAGTCCGAATTGCTCCGTGACGAAAGCAGTGATGTCCATAACAAAGTGGATTGATAATTATTATCCAAATGCGCTACCGTTTTTTATTATTTGTACTAAACAAAGTGGATTAAGATTAATGGATAACGCCTACCTTGGATTCCGCTGATGAAGCAAACCATGTTTGCGGAAAAATAAATTATTGCGCAGTCTTTTATGCGTTGTGCGAGCACCCGCTAATTTTGATGGCTGTCTGATTATATTTATGTTTTTAAATGTTATATATAAACACATATATGTACATGTACAGGTACATGCGTATGTATGAAGGTAAATTGAAAGATATAATCACTATTTAACAGATGTTTTTTTTTTTTTTTTTAAAAGTTGTTGCAATAAATTATATATAATGCAAGGTGAAATTTTATGGTCATTTATGCGGCATGCGTGGTAGGGCTTAAATATCTTTCTCTCCCTTTTTATGAAATTTTATGGCAGGTAAGGTCGACAATCTAATTTAATCCTTGCAGACGAATATACTACTCTACTCGTCATAATAGTACACACTGACTTATTCTGTTAACCTATAATCTACTACCACGATATTTCTCTTTATCTCTTGTTGGTTAAGCCTATTTCATTATTTTACCCGTAGTGTCATATTCCATATTACCAGATTGGAGATAAAAACACTTTTCCACTATTGTCGCTCTTAAAGAGCACATGTCGGTTTTCTAAATCTAAGACATGATTGACCGGTCGTTGTCCAACTTCCTTTATCAGCTCAGAACAATAGTACTTTAAATGGTTATTAAACGGGTAAAAAGTTGACAACGTAATTTTTTGGTTCGATGCGCGTCCTCTTCGGATTGGATGAACCGTACATATTATTTAGCGCAGATATTTTGTGCCCTTTTTCTGAAATCTTACCTGCAACGACCGTGGCAGATGATAAACAAATTATTTCCTGCTAGTGATTCAATCAGAGGGAGAAGATTGGAGACATTATTAGTAGCTGTATCATTACAAGGAGCCCTCAGAGAATTAAATGCACGCATTCTAATGGCTAAGAGAAGCTTTGCTGCTGCTCTTAAAGGAGACGAAACATTAAAAAAAGGCCCTTGGGCTTTGGAGGAGGACATTCGACTTATATCTTGTATTAGATCTTGTGGCCAATGGCGTTGGGATACTCTAGCCAAAGCATCAGGTATGTTACCTGAAACTGCATGCAGCCTTTTAACTTTCACTTTCCCTATTAATATCATTCAACATTTATAAATTTTTTTATTTTATTTGTGTAAGTACAGTTTTTCTAATATTTAATTTATGAACGCTGGTTAAATTCAGACGGATAACAATGTTAATCTTGTATAGTTACTTTCCGCCAACATGTATAATTGTTAAAATCGTCCATGAAATCATACTCCTAGATATAATCCTGGAGGATTTTTTTATTTTCTTTTCCTTTAGTTGCAAAAATGTGTATGGAATAGGGCTTACGAGAGATGGCAGGAGCTGCAGGCTAAGGTGGGTTAACTACCTCCGTCCTGATCTTAATCACACCCACATAACTGCAGAGGAAGAACGTTTGATCATCCATCTCCACAATCATTGTGATAAATTGTCATATGAGGACCCAAAAAAAAGATAATAAAATAAGAAGTGTGTGGTTTATTTGTTAATCTTGCAATCAACCATCACTAATTATTTCTAAACATGTTAGCATTGATTGGTGTATTCACATCGACATAAAAAACAACTTTTGGGGCAGGGGGTGAATGGTATCTGATGAGCCTCCATGCAATAATAATGAGCTTTTATTATATTGTTTGAGAAAAGTTTATTGTGAGTTTTTTTTATAGGAAACCCCAAATTATTTCAACATGAAGGACTCCCAAGGTAGGGGAGGTGGGTCCTCATTTGATAAACTTAGTTCTAGACATGGCCAAAACCATCATAGTTAAGTTCAGAGATATAGAAGGACAATAACACATACTTATATCCCTAAAATCTTACATCAGAATACACATATAAACAAACTTGAGGTAGTTATTAGTCTCATATTGACCATGATATGCATACACTACGGAATTCTATACAGGCTATGTACAAGTGGTGGCACAACTTGTAGTGTCCTTCCAAGTATTGGTGGTAGTGTCCCTCCTACTAGTTCTGGCATAATTAGTAGTCATCATGTAGTTCATATAATTCATTACACATCATGTAGGGGTAGTGTACTAGAACTCTTGTTCAAGATAGAAATCCATGAGTTACACCTATGGAGACTATATGTGGATTTGTGAAACACAATAGCACGTAGTTGTCTATTCCATTTAGAGTTTCCTCACAATCTCTAAAAAGTAGTAAAAAAAAAATATTCCATCTACAATTTTTTCATCACCTCTAGACCAATACACCCAAGTATATGCCATATATAGTTGCTTCAGGACATCAAAACACTAGCATGCTAGAGTATACATCATTTTTAGTTTGTTTAACACCTTATGACACTAACATGAAAGAGTATATTCCATATACAATTGCTTCACCAACTCGTGTCATCATAGTCCAATTATGTAGGGCTTATCTACATCACCATCTATTTTAGACATACATGTTTAATTTTAATTATAGTTGGTTTATGTATGTAAAATAATATATAAGTTTATCTTTTTGCATATGTTAAATTAATGGACTGATATTTGAATTCTTTCATTTGTGAATTATATAGATGATCACCAACATCTTAGGTACCTTACTTGGCTTATATTCCATTGTTGAGATTAAAATTATCACTGCAGTGCCCTACACTCAATTCGCAAAAGTTGCAAATTACATAAAGTTATTATATATTGTTTAAATATTTAATATAGACAATAGTTTTAGTACATAAATAATATTTATTCTCTCTTTATATCCTTTTATCACTCTCTCTTTATGTACATAAGGAATACTATTAATTTATATTTACCTTAAAATATGTTTAGTTTTATTTGATTTATAATTAACTTGTTTCCTTGTTTGTTTTATAGATAATGAGATATGTTATTGGTAATTGTACGTATCATAACAACATTTGAATGACATCAATGATTTCATCCCAAGATCTACTATCTCTGTAACAAAACCTGATTCAAAGACAAAGTTTGGTGTCAACATAAAGTAAAATTGTTTTTTAACATCAAGTGATGATAAACTGCATCATATTTATATTTGTATGCACATATAGATCTATCCCTATATGTATTCTCCATAGGATTATCTATTGTGGATATATCCATAGTCACGCATACCAATGCGACCATTTAGGTTGCATGTGGTGAGTCTAGAATCACCTTTTTGTAATAATATTTTCCTTGAAAGTCTATCCTTTTTTGTATGTCATTTTAATGAGTTAAAATTTCTATTTCATTTGTAGTGTAGGATAAATAATTTTCTAAGGTTTTGGAAGACATATTTGGTCTTTCACATCTTGAGAGGAGAGTTTATCACTATAATGATTCATGTATAACCCCCAGTTCTACATGTATGGAAAGGAAGTGAATTTTTTTAAAATACAATAAGGATCGAGAGAGCTAATTGTTGTGTTAGGGGTAGTTATAGGTGCAATTTATTTTATATGTGAATATGTCCCACATTGTATGGCTATATGACACATTTTGTATATGTATCTTATGGTCTAGATTTTATTTCAATATTATGTGCATCTAATTCTTCTCATAAAACTAATTCACTAAATTATGCCTAATCTCGTCAAATATAGATACTTAGTCCCTATATCTTGTATTAAAAACACATCTTTATGTCCTTAAGTAAATTAATTATTTAATCCTGACTACATGAAATATCCCACTTTCTACATATTCACATTTCCACATAATTCTTAATTGTATAAATATTTATTCCATTTATTTTCCAATAATATGTTCCTCACCAAAAGAAGGTATAGAGGATTCTAATACCTAGAACCTTCTCCATCTTAAAATTTTAAATTTGAAAGGCAAACCTCCCATCCAATCACATCCAAAAAACTCTTTAAATAGGGGCATGCCTAGGCATGGGAAAAATACAAGGAAGAAATCCAAGTCTATGTTGCCTTAATTGCAGTATCCCTCTTTCATCCATCATATAAATTCATCCAGTTGTCCATATTGAAGACATTATCAAGAAATCCAATATCAAGTCAAGTAGCATTTGATAATCCATTCAAAAATCTTAGAGGGAAGCCAAAAAATAATGAGGTGATGGTAAGAAATCATTATTAATTCTGATTGCTCCTTATATTCTCTCCTGTTAGTGATTCTTGTAAAGATTTGAGATAGATTTAATAGAATTTTACATACTTAGATATGTATTTCTCAAATTTTATGAGGATTCATATGGTGACCATAGTGGGAGCATAGATGCTTTTGTACTATTTTTTTTAATGTGAAGTGTGATAGTGTTGCTTGTAGGGAATATTGGAAGCAAATTTGGGACTTAATTTGATAAAAAAAATATTTTTTGGTGAATAAATTTATGACAACCTCAATTATGATTGTGATTTTTATAAATCACATATTTGCACCTGACCACTATGATATTGATCCATATGTAACCATGACCACTAGCCATTTACCCAGACCTTAACTTTATACAAAAATAATTTTTTAATATGATATTGAATCTAACTTATGACTTTCTTTGTTAACTTGCATACTTTAGGTGTTTATACCATTTTTATGATCAAATTGTGTAACAATTTTGGAATGTCTGAGTCTCTATGTAGTGGTGTTTTTATATAAAACCCTATCTTGCAGGAGTGAGGAGGTTTTTGGGAGAATTTATCACATCTAATGACTAGCCTACATTATGTCAGAATGTCATAGATTTATAGTTATGAGTATGGTAATTGTTTTGACATTTTACATATTATAAGTCAATTATTCCTTCTAACATTTAATCTCATACTATTATATGATTAGATCTTATTTATATTTCTATAAGGGGAGTCATTTTGTTCTATTGTTAATATTTACATGATATAATTTGTTCTAGATAAGCTATGACAAAATAAAGAGCATATTATTAGTTTAAGAACAAATTCTTCTATTTGTTTCAAGACTTCATATAATTTTGTTTCACTATCACTACTCCATCACATAATAATCTGCAATCACTTTAGTTACATACGTTTAGTTTTTACACGTTCCCATTGTATTTGATTTAAAAATAACCATTTTTGTATATCTTGTAATCATTGAAATCCTGAAAAATGTCATTTTTATCATGGATAGATATGTTATCCTTTTACATTTTGTAGGGTGCTAGAATTTTTTTTGTTTCAATGGATGTCCTTACCCTTTTCTAAATCTCCCATTTTATCATATGCTAAGAGGGCATTGGAAAAAGACATATGGTCTTAATCTACACCTATGTGTTACATTTGAATTAAAAGTCTCAATATATTTTGATAACTAAAGTAACTATAGTTGTGTATGCTACATTTCCCCATCAGACTTTATGCTTAAGCTCCTTGGCAGCTTTTTGTGACTAAATTAAAATGAATCTATCCATAATCAGCAAAATTCCATTTTAAATTTCTGAATTGTCAATGATTGGAGCCTAAACCTATACGCCCTAAACACACTAGTAAAGCTTGGGACAAATGCTTATCACTTGTATTCAGCAAATGTAACATCATCCATGTGCCATGAATTGTTATGTTGGACTGCCTTTTAGTGTTTTCACCACTTTATTTATTTAACCTAATTTGATACATTTGGTTGGATAGATAATGCTTTTTATTTGTATTTGGTGAAAATTTTGTTGATTACTTCAAATAGATTTTTTTTCATCTAATTACATTACATTATGTTGGATTGGTATGTGTCATTTGCAATTTATAGTATTTTGTGTAGTTATACATCATATAGTAATTAGTTCTTTAGAATTATAATTACTTTAACTATTATTTTATATTCTTTCGTTTATGTGTTTGTTTAGATTAAAATGTATTTTTGATAAGTGTTTGGAGTTTTGATTCATTTTTGAATCAATAGTATATGGTGTGAAATCAAATTTTTATCTTAGTTGTTCTTTTTATATGGGTTCAAAAGCTATATTTAAAATGTCATTCAAATAAACATTAGATGGTTAATATTATGTATTCATTTGAATATTTTATTATAGCCATTTATTTTGGAAAGTGATAGTTAATTTGATGACTTAGTTGTATTAACATCAAAATAAAAAACATACAAAAAGTGTGGAATTTTTAACATTTAGAATTCACATATATCAAAATAATTAAATTTGTTCAAATTATTAACAATTTTTCATTGTAGGTTACCTTGTGTTGCTCCAAACAATGATTGGTTGAAGGTTAAAATTTATCAAACTACTAATCATTAATTTTTCAAGGTGATCAACTTTGAAATCAGATAAAAACATGATTTTTAATCATTAATCTAATTTTACTGATAAATTAAATTGACATGTGCCTGCAAGTCTCATTAGTCTAAGGAAAAATATTAAAATCACTAACATCATTTATGCAGGACCTATTGTCAAAGTCATTTATTTACATATAGGATGAATGATAGATGACCACATATCTTCAAATCACTAATTATTTTCTTGAAGGCTACCTGTCAAATATATTTTGACATCTTGATAATTATTTTGACTTTTAATCACTTTGTCTAAATCATGTTATCTAAATTCATTGTCTATTCTTATATATTTTTGAAATTATATATATATATATATATATATATATATATATATACATATATATATATATATATATATATATATATATATATATATATATACATATATATATATATACATATATATATATATATATACACATATATATATATACATATATATATATATATACATATATATATATATATATACACATATATATATACATATATATATATACATATATATATATACATATATATATATATATATATATATATATATCAATATATATATATATATATATATATATCACATGTAATTAATAAGTTAATTAATCTCTTTTGGTTTGCCTCTTTATCGCCCAAGGGCCACAATGGTGTATGCTCTCCTCCTCACATCGTTACAATAATTCTTATAGGATAAAAAACTGCAAATAAAACCTCAAATATTTTATTTCTAGGGGTTGGTAATGTTGATTTCATCACCCCATATTAGACACACTCCATATTTTAGTAGAGTATAAATATCAGGATAGTTGTCATTAGGCGTTAAAGAAAAATTCCCCATAAAGCGTTCCATGCAGTCAGGGAAATTTTGAATCCAATATGAAAAGTGGTTAGACAACATCCTACATGATTTTGGGCCCCACCATACCTAGATTATATTGAAGACTCCCCTAGTGAGCTTGTGTAAACCTAGAATAGGACATATCAACCATAACATGTGCTTAACCACCAGAGTTATGATCAGTTCCATGTGATTATTAGATGCAAATTAGTTTGAGAGGGTTCCATATACTCCATGAAGGGTCATCGGCCTATAGCATCAACTATGAGTCTATTAGATAGTACAAACATCAGGTTACACACCAATTCAAATGACTAAATAAGGGATTATGGCTAACTGTGTCATTTGCATGTTGTACTTAAACCTATGTTGTTTATGAATCAAGTTGGCCAATCCAATTTTTATCACAAAACATCTAGATACCCTTATGACACATCCCATTATAACATTATAGAAAACATTTCTTCCATATATTCTGTTCACCTCTTTGGATATAACATTATCCTTGAAACCAAACCTTAGTGGTCACCCATAACTTTATATCTTGACCATCACCCTTTGACTAAACATTATCAACATACAAAACCTTGTCGAGTTTTTAGTCTAGCACCCATCACTTCATTGTTACTACCTCTTCATACCTAGCACCCATGTAATCACCACTTTACTAGTGTGAAGTGTATTTTAAACACTTCATCTCCGTGGTCTCTTTTGTAGATTAAAACCTTATAAGGTTTTGGTTTTTGGTAATATTTGGTTATTCTACTCTCCAAATCATCTACGACCAACACATATCCAAACCATTCTTCTTGACCACTCTTAGTTTTGGTTTTTAAATGAAATTAGTAGCCAAATCCATCATGCCATGTTAAAAACATAACTAACCAATCTTCTTACATAACCCTCATCATCCACCATGCCTCTTAGAACATGTGCCAAGTATTAATAATGGGATAAGGATCCAATAAATAAAATGACACCCTTGGGAGCTTAGGTGAAAAAAACTAAGATAATGATGACACGCATAGTAACATGCATACCCTTGGATAGGAAGATCGATTCAAAAATGACTTCTTCCATAGTGATGAGGTTAGGTCCCAATTTAACCAATTTATCTATGAATTTTCTGACCAAACTGTAGATGAGATCACTAGAATGGGGGGCACATTACCTTCTAATTTTGATCTAAACCTCTTGCATCATTTAGTCAAGCCACCTACTAGGCCCAAAAATCCACATCATCAACCTAATAACAACCAAGAGCACAAAGAGGACAATGTTATGAATCATGAACAAGAACTTTAAGAATAAGAATACCAAGAACCTCTCCAAAATAATGACATCAAGGATAATAGGAGACAAACCACCTTAGAGGATCAATTGGGCTACTTCACGCAATAATCAATTCCTCATCTTCCTAATTTTGCACATAAAATCAAAGACCATCTTCTCTAGGATAAAATGTCCATAGCTCTAATAGACCACACATAAGTCATGTCCAAACTTCTCATCCCCTAGTGGATCCATCATTTTTCAAGATTGGAAAATGATGAAATTAACTCTTTAAAAACATGACCATCACACACAAGAGATGAAATACAAATATGAATATTATTGCTCCTTTTCCTTAGATATGAGCATTTTGTAAGCCTATTTCCCAGCTCATTTCACAATACTAAAATTTGAAAAATATAGAAGGAAAAAAGATAGACATGATCATGTTCAAGAGTTTTATGTGGCATGCCATGAGGTTCATATGATAATTCTTAACTCCTAAGAATTTTCCCCGAGTCTCACAAGACCAACATTAGAATGGTTTATGCATTTGCCAAAGGGATCCATATCTAGTTTTGGGGAATTGACTAAACAATGTGTGAGACATTTCTCATTCAATATAGAACATGATGTTTCCATGATAGACCTATAAAATAATAAGAAAAAGAATGGGGGATGTTTGGCCTCCTTCTTACAACACTGAAGAAGCTTAGCCAATTGATTCTGATGTATAGTTCTATAAATAGAATTGGCCAAAATATTCATCGATAACCTAAATGTAGCATGAAAAGATCAATCAAAGCTACAACATGCCAAGTCCTTTAATTATATTATTGAAAAGGGGATACAAAATCAAAAATCACTCATTGAAAATGGAGAACTCAAATTATACACCCAAATGAACAAAATCATAATCAAGATAACTCATTTTTAGGTATATCAAAAATATTCAATAATAATAAAAATGTTGTGGGAGATGGAGTTATACATTCAAAATAACATGTTAAAGCAGTGTAGAAAGCTTCCCCAACTAAAAATTACAAAAATGTCTTTAGTATAAGGTTACAAAGGGGAAAACCAAAACCTCGAATGGGAAAGAGGCCACTAACTAGTCTTGGTGTACCTACATAAATAGTCCTACAATAATTAATTACTATTGATATGATTACTCTCCCTAAAATCTGACCATTGGATGATAGTAAGCCATGACCAGATTGGTATCATGATGATGAATTATGTCGATATAACTATTTCAAGGGACATGATACTGAGAGGTGCATGTAATTAAAATACTATATTTGATATCTTATTGAAATGGGAGACATTACAATTAAAGGGGGGCGAACTCATAATAAATCAGAAAACTAGCATCTTGGTATTTATTAAGATCCTTTACCTAAACATGGTTAAAGGAAAGGAAAACTAATTAGAGACCATGCTCAAGCATCCACCTCCAATAATACAGATAATCAACCTATCCCATACCATTACATTAGTATCATCAAAATCCATGGCCCCCAAGATCTCACTCCATCACCATACACCATACTGAAGATCAACCAAGCCATAATTGATTGCATAGTTACTACATGATGCAGTAAAATTATAGTTCTTGGGGCACCACCAATGGACCCATCTATATCAACATATCAAAAGGTCAATATATCCTAGAAAATAAATGTATCCTTCAACAAGCCTTATGATATAATTTAATAACTTGAGAAGCCCCCTACCTAAATATCACTCATAGATCTTTTCAAAACATCATCTGTGCATCGAAAGATCCTCAATCAACTCTTGAATAATCTAAAAGTCCCTTGAAAAATTAACACTAGTCAATTTCAAGTATTAGTGGGTTTTAGGTCTCCTTTGTAATAAATAACCTTCAGTATCCAGGATGTGCCTCCCATTAACCCACATCATAATTTCATATTGTTCATAAAAATCTCCATTTCCAATCACTATATCCCTCGAGTACTCATAGATAAAGTGTCTACAATGAATTCATGCAATTTATATTTTTAAAATAAATTAGGGTATTCTAAAGCATCATTAGGGCCTACTCTTATCCTAGTCAAAGCATATGATGATAATGAATGACCATCTGCAATCACCATTTATCTTCCTATTACTAGGTGGGCCATTATACATCAAACTCTAATTCATGTTGTGGATGTTGATTTACCATAAAAATTCCTTCTATGTCATCTATGGATCTATGAAATGTAAGCATTTCCTTCCAATCTCCACCAATGTCTAAAATTCACCCACTTTGGCGTGGAAGTCCTAATCCTAAGGGAGATTGAGAATTTTTGTCATTGCCAAATGGGTCAGTATAAACCTGCATGTTATTTTGCTAGCACCCATAGCTCTACTCGAAATCCAATAGCTACCAAATATGTCCACCTTGATAATCTAGTGCCTACTTCTAATCCATTACTAGATGTTATCCACCTTAAGATCACATCCACAAGTTGTGGGGCATATTAATATATAACCTTTTATTTAGTATATTTACCTCTCTCCCCATGTAGCTATGAGTCACCTAAAATGAGGAAGGAAAATCCTATTAGCTATCATTTGAGACCAACATCCTTTTTTAGTGCAGGCCTATTATCATAAGAATATATTTATGAGACTGATGGGTTGTGGCTTATTCTAGAAGACGAGGTCCTTAAATTTTATATATAGAAATACCCCCAAATTCAAAAAATGTTGCAAAATATGCAGTACCAGGGAAATGGACATGAGAGACATGATCAAGTTAGGCTTAAACCTATAATAGTTTAATAAGTCAAGAGGGGATAATGGTACAAAATTCTTGATAGTGACCTTAACAATATCATTATGGATAATAATTTTGTCTCTGACGCGTCATTTTTTATGAAGAAGTTGAGATGGGATACGTTTATAGTATTTATGTAGAGCTTGAAACCATTAACCTTTTCCATGATGCCACTATATCCACCATTGATATATCCCTATGTTACCCTTCATTAATAGACTAGGATCAATAACATAAGCCAACCTTCAATGTGTTCCAAAGTGATGAGGCAATCCTAGAATATATGGGAACCAGGGATATTATGCCTTCTAAGGATCGTAAGAAGGGATTCTCTATTAATCTTAATCAATCAACCTTTTTTGGGGAATAAAAAACCTTCATAAATCACAATGAATAAGAATAATATGAATAAGAGGAGTCCCCTCAAAATTTGAAAGGTTTTCCACCTATTTCAGATGAGTTAGAATTTTCTACATATATAGGCATAGATCTCCTAGAAGATTTTATTTCAGACACCTAAGATTTATCATCGTCTGCAACTTATCTTTAAGATCAGTCAGCCTCCCTCATTTAGTAGGTGATTGAAATCAACATTTTAATAGAATAACATCCTAAAATACATAAACTGGGGGTAATTATAAAACTATGAAAAGTGTGGATAACATGCCTCTTTGACATACCCACACTAATTTATCAATAACAAAAAAATGAATATGCATTAACCGACTTCATTGCTATTCTATAAGTCAAATGCATAGATTTACATATTTTTAACCACCGCAGGAGAAGAATCCTAGGAGGAAAATCAAGGAACAATAGAGATTTTCCTTTAGTTATCTTAAACTAAAGCAAGTAACAACAAAGTTATGCCCAAATAAAAACAAAAATTACAAATAGTTAATTATGTTAACCACCCGCCACCACCCCCCGACACCCCCACCCCCCCAAACCCCCCCAAGTCTAACCAAGGAGACAAAATCCTAAAGAGAGAAAAGAGGAAAAAAGAAAGAGGGAAAACCCTATGGGAATAAAACCACCCACTCAATCAAAAACTAACTGAGCATGGAAGCTGCTATTTTGCAATATCCTTCAGCCAAAGAAGGTATCGTAGAGAGTGAGACTTGAGCTCAGTGAAATTCTTTCTGAAGATGATAATAGTTTGTTCGGAAGTGGGATAGTATTGTAAGTTGACAAAGAATGATTGAAAACAAAAGATGACCCAATGTTTACAAACAACATGTCTTCCCTTGGGAAGAAACAAATCTATAGGCTGATGAAGAATCCATTCCATGTCTAACTAAAAAGAGGAAGGATGAAGTCTCAACATGCGTGTCTTTAAAAACTGAGTAGGAGATTCGAAGCTTGAATAAGCCACAAAATAATCATGGTCAAAATCAATGAAGAAATATGATAAATCAAATAAAAGAGGAAACTCATGAATGTCAATCTCAAAATATAATGAAGATGGGCTAATAAATGTGCTGAAAATGTCATCAAAGAGGAGAGATAACCCCTCAAATATGTCCTCTAAATCTGAAATATGAGTCTCCATAAACAAGTTTGAAACTCTTGTCAAGAGATCATCCTAGAAAGTTGAATTAGGAAGACTATGGATGCCCTACTACAAGAAGCCATCAGAAGCTTTCAAAGAAGCAACACAGAGCTCAAAAGTAGCAACAAATTCAAGGACAAAAGAGTTGTCTTCAAAGAGAAGACATATGTCCTCAATAATGTCTTCTAGATCTAAAATGAGGGACTCTACAAACCAAAAAGAAATCTTTGGTAGAAATTGGTCCCAATAGACTGAATACAAAAGACATAAATGATACCACTGTAATGAATCACTAGAGGCTCTTGAGGAAGCATCTCTGGAATCTAAACCTGCAATAGGTGTTGTTGATAGGGAATCAATGAATTGATCGTCTATACAAGATGTGTCCACATTAGATGAGGCAACATAAGTCTCAATATCATCAATAGCCTATTTTTCTAAGGAAACATCACTTTCAAATGAAGATTCAATGTCTCAATATAACTATTGGATGATGATCCAAGTAGTAAAAGGGCACTTAATGTGCTCTATGTGATGTAGAGTATCCTCAGAAATAGTAAGACATAATAGTCCATAAACTATGTCATTATTATTAAATGATGTATTCTATTCATCATAGTCACTTGGCTTAGGAATGGGTCCGACGAGATAGGGTATTAGATTTTACTCAAGGCAATGATTCTTTATCCCTTTTTTCCAAGATAAAAAATTCTTTGTAGTTAGCCTCACAACAAAATGATAAAAATGGTGTTTAAGACACATGATAAACCCCACGTAAATGGAACTTTATCTTGGTTTATGACTACAAAGTACACGTATAATCCCCCAAGAGTGAATGCCAAAAAAATTCATAAAAGAGAAACTTGTCCTTCACATGCAGTGACATGCAAGCAACATGCAAGCACATAAATGAAACATGCAGGTTCATGTAAAAGAACTGTTTATACTCCCTTTATGCCCTCATGGGTTGGAACAAACTAGGGACTAAAAAACCCCATATGACCATAGAAAATAAAATCATTGCACAGAAAAAGGGTAGCTTCATAAGCACGAGGACATAGAGGTGTAGAAGCACGCAAGGGCAATAACAACACACAACTCCATAGTCTGTGTTAAACTTCACGGTGCACTTATAGACCTGGCAGATAGCACAAATTAGAGAACTCTTGGAATATGCATGGGCCCATGGGAGGTTGATGCAGATTGTTAGGCGCTGACGGAAGGCGTGTTTCAGCTTAAAATAGAAACCAATTTTGGTCAAAACAGCTCTTTTCTCTCAATTCCTTCCAAACCTCTGTTTCCCAATCAGACCCAAAGGCACATCCTTGGATCTATAACATCTACTTGAATCGGAGTACATGCAGGTCGAGAAGGATATACAGACTGTTGGAGGGAGATGTAGGATGGAACGGAGAGCAGAGAGGGTTGTGACTAGGCTCTATAGCTTCCATAAGTCAGATTTGCGCCTAAGCGTTTGCCAACATCACTAATACCTCATTGGATCTAAAATAAACCCTTCAAATGCCCAATGCAGTCTGATCGTCAAACCCTTATATCGGTTTCGACAGTTATGGCCAGATCTGATCCAACACCTAAGCAGATGGAATATCAATTCTTGGAGCTCTGGTACCACTTCATTTTTATTCCTTAAATCAAATGCATAGATTTATAGATTTATAACCACCATAGGAGAAGAATCCCAGGAGGAAAATCAAGACACAACAGAGAGTTTCTTTTAGTTAGCTTACGGTAAAGCAAGTAACAACAAAGTTATACCCAAGTTGAAACAACAGTTACAAATAGTTAATTGCGCTAATACCTCTGTTAACGTCACCTTTGTGCTTTAGATTTACATGCAAGCATTGGTAAATGGTAAAATACACTAACAATAAGATGATTGAGAGTACGGAATAATAACTGTGCACATAGAAGGAGTCTTACACACCTGTTCGTGATTTCTGTATGTGATAAACCTCATTCAGGAACATGTTTTCCTTTCAACAAATAAATAAACTAGGTTTCCAAAGCTAATTTCTTGCGGGAACCTATTTGCAATTGCTTTAGCTTTCATATTGAGAATGGCATGAGGTTGGGTAATACAGGTGGGTTGCGGAATATTATTGCATAGATCTGTTGACTGTCTACGAGTTTTAAATTTTGTTTATTAAAAATATTAAATATACAGCTTTTTTTTATCATTAATATTTAAATTCACTAATTATTGACTGTTCTAATTATTTATCCAGCATTTATTATTTTTTTAGTTTTAGTTGCACAATTAATTACAGTTTTTTTAATATTTAATATTTCTAGTATAAGTTTTCTAATTTGAGGAGAATGAAGACTCTACATAATTTATAAGTGCTGGTTAAGTTCAAGGACTTTAATTTTTATTATAATTTGTAATAAATTTGTAAATGTAAATCTTTGCCAAAATACGAAATTAGAGTTTTTGGTAAGGTATTTATAATTTATTGGCTTATTGTAGCCTCTCTCAAAGGTATGCATTTTCTGCTTTGGTAAGTTAACTTGTACATATAAATCCTCACCAAAATACTAAACTAAGGTATTTGGCAAGATGCTTATAAATTACTGACTTCTCTAAAACATGTTATTTATGTAAATCCTTACCGAAATATCAAAATAAAGGTGCTTGATAAGGTACTTACAACTTATTGATTTATTGAAACCTTTCTTAAGTGAATTTTTTTTTCTTACTTGATATAAAACATGTCATTTGCAAGTTTTAATATCAAATTAATAAATTTATAAATATGAATCCTCACTAAAATACCAAATTAAAATACTTAAGAAAACAATTATAATTTATTAATTTATTGTCTCAAACATAAATTTTTTTCTAACTTTTCATAAAACATATCATTTATAAATTTTGATATGAAAATTATTGATATGATCACTTTAAAAACAGGTAATTGTAAAATAAATTGGCTTTTATTGAGAATAATGACTGTAAATTTAGGTCGATTAATTAGTTATATTTACACATGGATCTAAATCATTGCCCAAAATGATTTCTCTTTAAATTAAAAAACAACCTTCAACTTGTGTCAGACGTGGTACACAGGGGCAGCAGAAAGTTCAACGGTTGGGGAAGTGGACACCTCTACCTACTGGGCTTTTGAAAATTAATACGGATGGGTCGTCCAGGGGCAACCCAGGGGTGGCTGGGATTGGAGGGATTGCTAGGGATTTTTTGGGATCTGTGGTTTTTATTTTCTCGGCATATCAGGGAGTACAGATGGTTAATAAGATGGAAAGTTTGGCTATCATATATGCTTTGAGGAGAGCTTATGCTTTGGGTTGGAGGAGGGTGATCTACAAAGTTGATTTTCAGGTCCTGATTAACTTGATCCTGGAAAGGAAATTTTTTGATATAAGCTGGAAGTTGGCCATGATAGTGCAGTAGATTTTATAGGTGAGTTCTTACATGGAGTCGGTATCCTATGCCCACATTCCACAGGAGTGGAATAGGGTATCTGATTGTTTGGCAAAATGTGCACCGGAAGAGGGAAAAGGCCGCAAGGCGGATGAATGGGAGAAGCTGCCTGGTGATTTACGTCAAGAACTGGAACCCATTCTTGCTGGAGATACTGGTGGACTTGAGGTTTGAGGCTGTAGTTTTTGGTTTGCTTGTCTTGTGGGCTATTTGGATGCTTTTGTAATCTAATGTTTTAAGTTTAAAAAAGTTTTTACCCCTTCTATTTTAAAAAAAAAAAAGATTTTAGATAAATGGTCATTGAGGTTGCTTGGGTTTAAAACTCCTATATTGAAGATCAAGAAAAAGAGAATTTTATTTATAGAATTCGATAAAGAAAATAGTGGACAAGTGCTCTGCTAAATTTGTTTCATAGATTGTGATGCAACACACACCTCCAACTTCTACTCTCTCAAATTTCCAACACCTATTTAGGTAATTAACATCAAGTACAACTTATCCAGCCCAGTAGAGATAATAGCTATAAATCTGATGCTAGAAGAAATTTATAATGTTGTATTGAAACCTTCATTAGTAAATTTGATGTTTATGTAAAGAATAATGAAGAGAGGTAGGGGAAATGTGAACACCATCCATGTCTATTTGGAGCGTTATAAATGATATATTTAAAATTATGTATATTTTTTAATTACAACCTTTCAATAAAACCTATATAAATTATGTTATAATTACTCTGTTAACTTTTAGCTGCCTTTATATTTATATATAGATATAGATAGATAGATATTACATTATTTTATACAGTTATTTTCATTCATTTTATTATGGAAAAAGGTAAGGAAACAATGTGAATAGTGTGTCCATCAAATATATATATATATATATATATATATATATATATATATATATATATATACATATATATATATATATATATATATATATATATATATATATACATATATATATATATATATATACATATATATATATATATATATATATATATATATATATATATATATATAAACTTCTTAAAATAAATTAATTTTCTATTATTAATTTCTACCTTTCCTTAATATTATATATATCTTTTTATTTACATTATACTATTCTAAACAAGATCATTCATGCATTCTTAGTTTTAAAAAAAGAAACAGTTCATAGTAATAAATAGCTCAACCTTTCTTTAAGTAGTACAAGGGTGTTTGAATGTTTCACAACTGTTTTCCTCCTAAAATACTATTAACATAAATGTACATATTAAATGTGTCCAAAATTTCCAAATTTTGTTTTACTTGAAGATCTGATTAGTGATGTGTTGCATCATTCTAACCAATTACCTTTCCCCTAATATTATACATACATTTTTATTTATATTATACTATTTTATACCTTTACCCAAATGTTATGCATATTTTTTTATTTATATTATATTATTCTAAATAGTGAGATTCATCTACTCTTATTCAAAAAAATAGTTAATAGTAACCTAAATATTTTTAGGCGAGTAAATCAATAAATATCTTAACCTTTCCTTGACAAGTGTATAACAAGTATAGGAGTGTTCAAATGTGAAATTGCTTTTCTACTCACAAACTATTAACTTAAATATGTATATTAAATGTGCTAAAAATTATTATATTTTATTTTCTCCCAAATCTAATTAATCATGTGTTGTATCCCTCTGACTAATTTTTAAAAAATTGAATCTTCTATGTTAGAGCTGGTTTTACTCAAAATCCATCTTCCTTCTCCATGAAAATAAAAAAGAAAAAGAATATTAAGAAACCTAAATGACAAGTATCTTCTTCAATCCAAATGTTCCCTTACCCTAAAATGCTCCTAGCTAAACACCCTAAGGAAGTGTTTTGAGCATAGAGCTCATAAATTTACATTGAAGTGTAAGGCCACAATGGGCCTTTCTACTATGTTCGGTATCTCTGTAGCTTTTCACATAATTTTTTCATTTATTTTAGCCACCTGTAGGACTATAAACTGCCATCTGCGTAGCTCTTATTATATTTCTCTTTCCATGGGTCATTGTTTAGGCATAGTCCATCTACCTGTACCATCTAAGATACCACTACAACTTTCCACACAATTTCTTAGGTTGTTTTAGCCCCTTGTTTGACCATAAATTGCACTCTACCTAGTTCATATTACATTTATCTTTATTTTGGTTATTGTTTAGGCATAATCTATCCACATCTACCATGTTAGGTACATCTACAACTTTTCACATAATTTCTTGGTTTGTTTTAACTACTGTTAGACCATAAACCATCTTATGCATACATTTGATTACCTTTTTCTTTCCCTAAATCCATGCTCAGTCATATTTGATCCACCTTCTCTAATTGTTATGTTTTCAATTCTTATTTTCATCCTCTTGTAGTTTTTTCTAACCTCTATTTGTCCTCTACAAGTTTAATTAGCTGGAATTTCTTTTACCCTCCGATTTAAGCACTATTCACCAAATATTCTAATCAGTCTCATAACCTCTCTCCTTGTTTCCCTAATTCTATTGTCAAACAATGCCATTGTTGTAATTTCATTTCAATCTACCACGTTAGCGCTGGAACTTTCTTTGAAATTTGAGAAAGTAGAAGTTACGTGTATGGGTCGCATTAGATTTTGAGTACTATGCCTCTTCCATGAAAAGTTTTTAACCTCTCACAAATATGAACTAACTTGATCAAATATCTAAGAATGAGATGAAAGGGGAAAGTTTGTAATGACTGTTGGTTTTTTTTCGTTACTATAAATAAACATGTTTCTCCTCCAAATAGATCATACATACCTGGTATGAATAGATCCATCATGTTTCTATAGTCCTACTAATCAATGGCACATGTAAGGTCTTATCATGAACTTTTTAGGCTTTTTTAATAGCCTTATATAAGTACATTTATTTATTTTATAGTAAATTCTTTTCATCTTCTTATAAAAAAGAAAATAAACTAGTATAGTTCCTCTTATAGAGCATATCTAAATGAAAATGGTAAACTATTATAATTTACTATAGGATTTCTACTGTAAACTCATTTAATCTCATATTTAATATATCTACCTCTACCATATTTAAATGAATGCCAATGAAAATTACGTCCTCATTCTTATGAGGTACAATTTAAATGTAGATAGACAAACATAAGTGTCTTAAATGGTTAAAAAAATAATGGAGGCAAAACACGTATAATTAAGAGATAAAGTAAACAAATATAATAGATAAAAAATACTTGTGATCAAGAAAAATCAATCTATCAGAAGGAATAATATATTTTCTCTTCTTTTTTCTTGATATGAACTGTGCATCACATCACTTTCTTGCATATTGATCAAAAAAGAAAAGTTGTGAAATGGAAAAGTCACGTAAGGATTACATAATTTGCGATTTTTATTTAAGTTCAGGGACCTTAACCTATTCCATTATAAGTTATCAAGGTAATGAACTTGTAAATGTAAGTCCTCAACAAAACACCGAAACTAGAGTGCTTGGCAAGGAGCTTACAACTTATTGTACTATTGTAGCCTCTTTCAAGTGGAGGTTTTTTCCTTACTTGTTTAGTTAATTTGTAAATGTAATTCCCCACAAAAACACTAAACTAAGATGTTTGGTAAGGAACTTAAAACTTATTGACTTATTATAATTTTCCTCAAGTGGAGGTTTTTTCCTTCCTTGACAAGGTGTTTGGTAAGGAACATACAACTTATTGACTTACTGTAGCCTCTCTCAATTGGATATTTTTTCCTCCTTGGTATAGAAATTTTTATTTATTTAATTTCCCACCAAAATGATAACAAATTTATAACTTATTTACTTATTGTAGCCTCTCGCAAGCAGAGTGTTTTTTCTTCCTTAGCATAAAACATGCTATTTATTCAAGTTATCACCAAAATACCAAATTAAGGTATTTGGAAAGACACTTACAAATTATTAAGATATTGTAACCTATATCAAAGGAAAGTCTTTTTCTTGATTGGCATAGAATTTACTTATAACTTTTTATGTACTGTAGCCTTTCTCAAGTAGAATTCATTTTTATTACTTGTTACATAAAATGCCATTTGTGGGTTTTTGATTTTAGGTTAATGAAATTTTAAATATAATATCTCACCAAAAATATCAAATATGAGTTCTTGGTAAATCAATTACAACTTATAAACTTATTTTATCTCTCTCAAATAGAGGATTTTTTTCTTATTTTGCATAAAACATGCTATTTGTAGGTTTTGAGTTGAAAGCTAGTAGTAAAAAGGTGAGCAATTATTAAATAAATTTGCTAGTAATTAGAGTTATGGATATAAATTTAAACTGATTAATTATTTATATTTACACATGGCTGTAAATCATTGCCCCATGTAAAATACAATCTTTTTAAAAAATGTTGGGGATCAAACTAGGAGAAACAAAATCATAATTTATTCAATGTAAGAATTTTTTTTTGGTACAAACATAATATTTTTATGAAACCTACAAGATTTGGTTGAATAAAACTAACTAACAGGTATAACTAGCCCATTTGTATAAAATAAGTATTTACCAAATTAAAATATAAACAAACACCTTTGGATATATAATCCAATAAACACCCGCTTGATTTAAATGGGTATGGAAGATGAAATAACTTGAGCAATGACCTTAAAGTCACCAAAGAAACTCTAAAGCAATTACAACTAGGATACTGTACATCTTCGTACTGACCAAAATTAATGTTGTTACATTACGAAACTTATCCTATGAGTTTTCAAATTCATTTCATCCCCTATGATCATCATATCATACTACAATAGAACATGATCAAAACCTATCCAACTACATAGATCTACCTGAGACTCTACCCAAAATATTTTCAAGGTAACCAATGTGTACTTTGTATAACACATCTACCTAATGTCCAATAAATGATGATGACCATTGATCAAGACTGATGATATTAGTATCCCCTATCAACTCCTATTGTCAATAATAAATGCTATATCTTCTCCCCTATTAGGTGAGAGGAGAGAAGTTATATAATAAGAGAATTTTTCATCCATGTCATGTATATCAGATGTATAAATCCAAAAATAGAATTGAAAATAAGAACATAAGCCAAAAAATACTACTACAATAGATTCCCATTATTGATCCTAGTAGCTCGCACAAGATGCATGAATCATTGATCACTTAGAACTAGTTATCAAGTTTGTCAAGACATAAATCTTATGATATAAGATGCCTCTTGATTAGAGGAAGTGCTATAATAACTAGAATATCTAGAGTAATGAAAATATCTATGACTATAATGATCCACATGATTTATCTCATATTTATTTTTTATGGAGAGAAGGGTCATTGAGAAGGACATACATCTGTAATATTTCAGATACCACCACATATGAAATTTCTAATCTTTTTCTTAGGCAAATGCATTCCAAAAGAAGCTAAATCATTAGAAGAATAAAAGGAGTTAAGGAGGAATTAAAAAAATTCTTAGAAGCAAGATTTATCTAACCAATTGATTACTTTGATTGTATATCCAACGTTGTTCCTATGGCCAAGCCACAAGGTGGGATCCAGATTTGTACTAACTTTTGGGATGTCAACAAGGCATGTCGTAAAGATGAATTCCCCCTAATAAATATAGCTATGATCATGGATTCTACTTTAGGGTATAAAATTTTATCCCTCATAGATGCCTTCTTGGGATATAACCAAATTAAAATTGCATTAAAAAATCATTATAAGACAACATTTATTACTCCATGGGGAACCTTTTGTTTCCATGTAATGCGCTTTAGTCTCAAGAATGTAGGTGCTACCTTTTAATGAGCTATGACTGTTATATTCCACTATATGATTCATGGCATTATTTAAGATTATGTTGATCACATTTTGGGTAAATCAGGAATCCAATCTAAGCATCATGTAGTTTTAATAAGGATATCTGAGAAGATGCATGAATATAAGGTCAAACTCAACCACAATAAATGTGGATTTTGTGTTACCTTAGGTAAACTAATCGAATTTATAGTGTCTAGGGGATGTATAAAAGTGTATCCAATAAAATTTAAAATCATTATAGAAATTCCTCTTCATCATATTCTAAAGCAACTCAGGAATTTTCAAAGCAAGTTATAGGCTTTTAAATGGTTCACTTTTAAACTAGTAGATAATTGCATCCCTTCACCCATATTTTTAATAAGGTGACCCATTTTCATTAAAAATTTGACTATCATCAAACCTTTCACATTCTTAAACAATATCTATCCAATCCTCTCATGTTATCACCAACATTCATGAGAAAGTGTACAGAAATGTTTCATCAATAGATGTAAAGATCCACCAGGATATCCAGGCATAAATGGTGTAGGACACATGGAGAATCATATGGGGTGCACTAGTAAGAATATTAATGCTTCATATTTAGGGGAAAAAGTAGGTAGATACATAAGCATTCATGTTATATAGCATGTCTCCTTCAAATGAATTACATTTAAGTGTATAAATGTGTAGTCACATGATGCATAATTTTTGTTTTCTCACATCCATAAAATCTATAACTAAAGCTCTAGGTTCCCTTAGATACCTCTTGTTTAGTTCAAGTACTAGGTATTGGAAAATACAAATGTATAGGAATGACAGAGATGAAAAACTACCACAACTTGTACTAGTAGGTATCATTTTCAATTGTCCTCCACTATTTTCTCCTATTATGGATCTCCTTATCTGTTTCATGCTAATAAGCCTACACTTAAATTAGGGTCATATGATACATTGAATCTAGTATGGTATGTACATTCTATGAATCCTTGAAAAACTATATTTCTGATATTGATTGTGTTCAAAGAGAACTTGGACCTTTCTATCTAAATATGAACTCTTCAAATTCATGTATCAGGCCACCTCCTCCATAGGATTTGAAACCTAAACATCAGACTCATTTTTATAAGCATGATCAAAACTATTACATAGGGTTTTCATAGGGAAAGAATGGGGTTTTATTTAGGACAACTTTTATAGATATGACACAATCACTTGGGAAACCAAGCCTTAATTTAAAAAAGGGAAAAAATAATCTTGGTGTAATTTTGGGCACTATCACTAACTCTCACTTGGGGATATATAACCCCTATGGTAGTTGAAATAACCCAAGAACACAAGACCAAGCACGAATCTATTGGGTCATAGAGTCAAGGCTCTAGAAATTTATACAAAACACCCATGGAATATTAAAAAAACAAGACTAATAAAAATATATTATGAATATATGAAATGAATATATGACAAAAAAAGGAAAGGAACTATATAAACAAGGACTAAATTAGACGGGAAACAAATAAATTAAACAAAAACGTATACAATCTAAAATACTATACATAGGTTATGATCTTAATGTAGGAAGTGTTTCAGATGTCTTCCATTAACTAGTATCTCTAGTATTTCACCATCTAAGTCTTTCAGGAAGAAAGTGTGCTTACCAATCTATCAGTGACAGGAATAAGGACCCATCCACAATGCATTAAACTATTCAAGCTTTCCTTTCTCCTCATGCTTTCCATACCAAAGTAGAACTAGATCACTTACCTAAAAAATTCTTGGAGAAAATTTCCTATTGACTATTCTAATGTGTCTTTCCTTGAAATTGAGGTGTCTTTCATGAGCTTGTCTCAAATGTCATCAAGCTCAACAATCTGGTTCATCTTATTTTCATAGCGCTTAATTTTCTCATCATCTTACTCTAGCTGTTGCATGAAATGATAGGTTGGAAACTAAAAATTCATAGGAAAAGCTACTTAAGCTCCATAAATAATATCGAAAGGGATCTTGCCTATAGCTCTCTTAGGTGTGATCCTATCATCCCATAAGGAAAACTTCAACTATTCACCTCACATCTTGTTTAATTACAAAGTACATCTATTGAGGTTTAGAAAGTTCTTGTTACCAGATTATGCTTAACCTTTCCACTGAGAGTTGTAACTGGAAGAATAAGATAAATTTATCCTATAATTTTTGAATAATTCTACTATGATTTTAGCTTCAAAACTCATGGCATTATCAACAATTACCTTAATAGGCACACCAAGTCTACAAATAATTAAAAAATAAAAATTCATAACCACCTAGTGTGTAACCTTCTTTGTAAGGAGTTCTTCAACCCATTTTTTGAAGTAATTATTTTTATCTAGTAAGCATATATTTCTAGTGATTTACAAGTCAACAATTTCCCCAACAAAATTCATTCCCCATTGCCTAAATGGGTCGTCAATCATCATAGGCTATGAGGGAATAAAACTTGAATCTTTCAACCTCCCAATGAAGCACTGACAATTTTCACACTTTCTAACTTTTTGAGAAACATATTTGAGTAGATATGGCCACCAATAATCAGCTCTTAGAATTTTATGGGTTGTAACTTTAGGTGCAAAGTTGCCACCACATACTCCAATATGAAAATGCTCAACTAGGTGACCATTTTTTTCTTCTAATAGGAATCTTTAGAGAATCCCATCTAGATTATTTGACGCTAGTCCATTCTAAGTCATGATTTATTTTTTTAAAAAAAAATTAAGAGTTCTCCTTGTATTCTTGTCCAAGTCAGCAAGACAATTTTGATTTTGCTAGTAAATAATTCCCTTATACAACATAGATATGCTAACATGACTCAGGGAATTGTTAACATTAAAAATAGCAGTGTTTACCTCAATGGCTTAAAAATTGGTCTCAGTCATGAGCTTTTCTAGACCCATCCCTCCTAATAACTTAGTGGTCTCAATATCCATATCATACTGTTACAACTTGTTGACCCACCTGCATCTCTTGATGGAAGCTTTAATCTGAGTCAAGATGTCATTTACCATGGTATGTAAGATGTAAGCAACAATCTTCAAAATTAGAATATAAGGTTTGAATATTTTAACAACCTTCAAGAGAGTGAAGGCTTCTTTTTACATAATGGTGTAATTTAGTTCAACACATTGCCTAACATTGCTAAATAATGGTATAGGCTACTCATGAGCCTTTTCATTATTTTAAAACAAGAAAAAAAAATAATATTATATGTTTCAAAAGGGAATATATGGAATGATTTTGTGTAATCAAGGTTGGCCAATACATGGGAATATTTTTAAGCTCCTTTGATGTCATTGAATTATTTTATTATATTCTCTTCCCACTTGATGGTTTGGTCCATCTTTAACATAGAGGTCTTAGTCAAAGTAATCTCTATAAAATTAGAAATGAACCTCCTCATGAAATTGATTTTTCCAAAGAAGGACTGAATTCCCTTCTTAGACTATGGGAAACACACTTTGCCAATGGATTTTAATTACTTGGGGTCAATCATGACACTGTCTTTGGACACTATATGTCCCAGCAACTTGGAATTTTATACTCTGAAGTGAAATCTATTTAGATTAAGAAAAATGTTCAACTCCTTGCATCTAATTAACA
Organism: Torreya grandis; assembly: GCA_037957365.1. Lineage (NCBI taxonomy): Eukaryota > Viridiplantae > Streptophyta > Pinopsida > Cupressales > Taxaceae > Torreya > Torreya grandis. Next base: position 723,631 of record JARHVA010005714.1, read on the forward strand.
CTTTCTCTAGATGCCCTAAATGTTCCTCTCTAGTTTTGGAGTGCATGTTAATGTCATCCTAATACACATCTATAAACATGTTAATTACTTCTATAATAGAAACATCCATAGCTTGTTGAAATGTTGTATTGACATTCATTAACCTGAAAGGCATCCTCATATATACATACATGCCCAAAGGTGTAGTAAATATGGTTTTAGGTCTATTGGATTCCTTCACCACAACTTGGTTATACAATAAGAAACTCTCTAATGTGTACACCATTTTTGATCCAGTAACACTATGCAGTAGGTTCTTCATATTAGGCAGGGGATAATTATCCTTCAAAGAAACTTTGTTCAAATTTTAAAAATCAATAAACAAGAAAATGCCACCATTTTTATTTATCATATGGGCTAAATATATCACATGATGAATACCTGATGGGATGAAAAATCCAACCATTCCTTAGCTTCTTTAACACATCCCACATCTTGGTGGCCAAGATGGGGTTAATAGGTCTCTAGTTATATATAAAAGACTTTCTATCAAGTTATAATGGGATGAAATATTGAAACAATTATTCCCTATAGGATTTCAACTTAGAATAAGACCATGCTAAATAGTCTTATTACTTCTTTAGTAGCTGCATGTAAACTTTTTTCTCAGTTGCACTTAGGTTAGTACCCAACCAAACCTTCCTTGGATTCTCTTGAGAACCCAAATTACCCTTAATCACATATTTTGAAATAAATGAGTGTCAAGTTTTTACTCTATCAGATCCATCAAATTACAGTTCCAAACTTACCGAGCCCCTAGGGGGTGTGTTTATTCTGAGCTGAATTATGTCTTTCCCAAATAGGGTTTCCTTTTCATCACCAGCATGAACCATCGATTCTATGTCTATGAGTTGATCATGGAATTACATTTCATAAAGTATAAACCTCTTTATTTTTTCATCCTCATCAAACACTTACCAATGATGAACATTTTTTTGGATTAAGGGCCTAACAAGCACCTCCACTTGATACTAACAATGAGGGTTCATATTTACAATATAAAATTGAGCACCTAACCTTGCAAGTTTGTCAGCATGTTTGTTAAAAATTACATCATGATAAAAAAATGTTGAATGCATCAAGGCATTCTAAAAAATCCAAAATAGAATTATGGTATTGTTTCAACATTTTGTTTTTTGATGGTAAAATCATTATAGAACTACTTAACCACTACCTCAGAATCACCCTTTACAACCAAGCTTGTAAGTCCATGTTTGTGAGAAATATATAAACCAAGAAAGAATGACTCATACTCAATAATATTAATGATACACTCAAAGTAAAACTTAAAATAAAACATAAAACATTTACCATTGGGGACATAGAAGATAACCCCTACTCCATGTCAAAAATTGGAGCAAGCCCCATCAAAACGCATCTTCCAAACTTGACCTTCATTATTAGGTTCAACATCAAGAATAATAGGCTTTTCAACAACATCAATATTCACAATGAAATTTCCCAACTCAACATCCATGTACATCACCTCATTTAGAACACATTTTATGACTTTAATTACATACATCATCTTCATCTCTCTATGAAGTTTGACTATCTTAACCTCCAAATAAATGGTGGCTTAAGATGAGTCTATTTGCACACTTCCACCCATGATGATAGCTAATTTTGATGACAATAACATTCTCCACTTAGGAGGGTATTCCACAACTACCACATCCACATTAAAATACTTTTTTGGATTCAATTCCAATTATACTACCAAACCCTTGACTTCTTCAAAACCTAGAACCTCTCATGACTCCATGGCATAACACTTACCAAAGACATGTAATTTTAACTCAAAACACACTAAGGACACCTGGGGGCATCACATTGTAAGGAGATCTAGAATCAAACATACAATTATGGATGATTAGACAATTAAGTAATAGGGTTATGTAAAATAGATTCACCTTCAACTGATTTTCTACCAATGCAGTGCCCAAATAGACATTCAGTGTGGGTTTGACAACCTCTTCTAATTATTCATATTGATCTAGGAGTATTAGGGGGAAATCATTTCATTTTAAGCTGATTTCTTAACAAATTCCAAATACTCAAATGCTCTCTTCTTATGCTCAGGCATTCATAGTAATTTAGCAAGTATCACAGTGATTTTTAGTTGGATCAACACTCGGGCCTTATCACGCATGCTATATGAAGGAAGAGGCATATAAGGTGGAAGTGTGACAACACCTTCAACTAGAATAAAATCATGTAATGTATGAAGTGGAATAGGCTATGATTAATTTACATGTTTAACAATACTGTTCAAGTGTGTATTTTTTCTAATGTCATTCACATCCTTAGGGATACTAGATAATATGGGTATTTTATTCCTGGCTAGAACACCTGTTGGTTTGGTAATTTGGGAAATGCATACTGGTTTAGAATTGGTAGGGACTATTGTATTTTTATTTAGTTCTTTACTTACATCCCTTACCCTTATATTTCTAGGGGTAGTGTTATGAAGAGAAGAAATTGGTTGCCTTATTCTTAAGTAGTATTCTTTCTCTTGGGCAACTATTGCATTAATTAGTAGTTCACTATCCTCAATTGAAGGAATCCCCCCATCATATTTATTAATCATCATAGAATGAAAAAATTCAAAATCATGAATGGTAAATTCATATGCTTATGTCATTTTAACATAAAAAATGAATTCACAAGTTGGGACACATACCTTTATTACTACACTCTAGAACTAATCAATAGTTGTATCACTTAGCAATTTTGTGGAGGAAAACAACTTGATTTCAGAGTATTAATAATCCACCATCAAAATATCATCATCAGATGATGTAAACTCACAATCATCCACATCTTCATCAATTGGTTCAGCAATAAAACATGGGGGATGTGGGATGAAGCACTCATCACACCAATCAATGTCAATGTCATAGTTCACAACATTTACTTTAGCATTTAATGGATCAACCACTTCTTTCCTAACTCCACTATCTTGATTTATGGCATTCATTTCATCACATATAGGTATCTTTCCTCTATCATTATCCTAATTGTGTAAAGATGTTCTCCCTTATAATTGATTTATAATTAGAGTTATCTCCTAACTTGTAGACCCATGAGACAACCCCTTCTCATCGCTAGCAAACTTGTATGACATTTCCTTGACAACAATTGCCAAAGTTATAATAGTATCCTCAACATTAGTTTTCTTAGTAGACTATGTTATTTTTAAATTAACAAATTATACATTAGCCAACTTATTCAAGAGCTTTCCCATAACCTTAATATTATTCTCAATTTAAATGGCCATATTGAATTCCAATCACAAGTGTAATAAAATTACTTAGATGTTCAGATAGAATGATTTGATATTTCATAGAATAAGAAAATATGAGATATCACACAACAATAACTAACAGTATAGTAGAATGCTAGATAATATAACGAACCCACTTATATGGGGAAACCTCCACAACAATGCACTAATAGTTGAATACTTAACATAGTGAATAAAGACTAATCACTACCTCCTATACATAGTCTACTTACCCAAGGTTATTCCATAGACTAACATATCTAAGAACATAGAGAAATGTAAAAAATATATAAAAGAGGTATGTAAGCTACAATTCGGCCACACATATCCCTAGACACACCAATGGTTAAGGGTATAACAATCCCCTCCCCTTCAAAACAATGTTGTATAAATTCTAGATGTTGCTGTATAAATGCTTCATCCTCCCAAGTGGCATCTTGACATGGTAGATTATTTCATTTGATCAGGTACATTGTAATCACTCTGGAATGGAGGTACTTAGTGCGCATGTGAAGGATCACCTCAGTATAAATAACAACTTTGTCTTCTTCATCCAATTTTGGTAATTTTGTTTGAATGTTAGCTTTATTTCCAATGACATTATTCAAGCATGATACATTAAATACTAGATGTATGCGAGTGGATGATGGAAAGTCTAACTTGTAGGCTACATGAAATTTTTTTTAAAAGATATGATAAGGCCCATAATATGTAGGGGATAGCTTGTTATTATTTTTTTGTTGCTTCAATGACATTTTCTTTATGGATGCAAGTAAAAAAATACCCAATCACCAATGTTAAAATGCCTCTCACTTCTGTGTTGATTTGGCTATTACTTCGTGTGATTCTGGGCCATCGCCAAATTTTCACACAAATTTGCAAGGATCTCCTCTTGATGTTGAATATGTTATTAAATTACATGATCCTTAGGATGGACCTTCAAGGTTGAAGTGATGGATGGAGGATGGTAACCATATAGTTCCATAAAGGGAGACATTTTAGAAGAACTATGAATAGAATTATTATACCATAATTCGGCAAGTGGCAACCAATGAACCCATTTATCTTATTTATTATAAAAAAAAGGATGGAGATATCCTTCAAGAAATTTGTTGACTACCTCAATTTGTCCATTAGATTGAGGATGATAGGATGAACTATGAGAAAATTGGGTGCCCAAACATGTAAATAATTCAATCCAAAAATTACTAGTGAAAATAGGATCTCTATCACTGACAATAATCTTAGGGGTCCCATGCAATTTCTAAACTACATTGAGAAAATCAATAGCTACTGTACTAGTAACAAATGGTTGTGATAAAGAACAAAAATAAGCATACTTACTAAGACAATCCATAACAACCATGATAACATTTTGACCATAAGATCTTGCTAACCCTGTAATGAAATCCATAGATTCCTCTTCCAAACACTGGCTATGGATGGATAAAGGATATACAATCCCTAAGATTTTTATGGTTTTGCCTTTGTTTATTGATAGATAATACATTTAGCCACATATTTCTTGACATCCCTCTTGAGTCCTTCCCAAAAAAAAATCTTACTTGATTCTATGATAGGTTTCAAAAAATCTTGAATGACCCCCAATTGGAGTTTCGTGAAGTTCCAGAAGGATTTTTTGTTTAAGAAGAGAATCCTTACATAGGTACAATCTATCTTTATACCATAATACATTACCCTTCCATGTGAATTTTTCAAATCCACCTAAACCTTGATGAAGATTTTGAATCAAATCATGGGTAACACTATCATGTTCCCATTATGATCATGATTTATCTATCCAATCTTCTTTCAAAATGGTTATGGAACATAGCAATGCCTCAACTGATTCATCATGTCTAGATAGTGCATCTGCCACCACATTGTCCTTTGCTTTTTGTAGACTATTTCAAAATCATAACCTAACATCTTAGTTACCCATTTATATTGTTATTTAGATGATAACCATTGTTTCAAAAAATATTTTAGATTATCATAATCAATCTTTATCTAAAATTAATGACCCATCAAATAAGGTCTCCATTGTTTGATTACATGTAAAATGGCCATAATTACCTTCTCATAGATGGGCTTGTGCTTATTTTCAACTTTTAGTTGAAGACTTTCAAATGCAAGTGGTCTACCTTCTTACATGAGTATAACACCCACATCATACCCAAATACATCACATTCAACCATAAAAGTCTTAGAAAAATTAAAGTGGCCAATACTAGAGTAGTGAACATAGCCAATTTTAATTATTCAAATGCTTGAGTAGCTACATCAGTCCAATGAAAGGAGTCTTTCTTCAACAAAGAGGTGAGTGGGGCTGCAACTATGATAATAACAAGTTAGCCCCAAAAATCCCCGTAGTTGCTTGAATGTCTTAGGAATTGGCTAGTCCACCATTGCTTGGAAATTTTTAGGATCCACTTTCACTCCATAAGAAATTAGATGACCCAAATATTTAACCTCACAAGCCCCAAAAGTACATTTGGAAGGTTAGGGATATAATTGATGTTGTTGCAAAATGGAGAGTACCTGTTTCAGATGTATCAAATGGTCTGCTCAATTTTTTCTGTAAATGAGGATATCATAAAAAATACCAAAACACATTTCCTAAAAAATGGTCTAAAAATAGTATTTATCAAACTCTAAAAAGTAGATGGTGATTTTTTATACCAAAATGCATAACTAGAAACTCATAATGGCCCTCATGAGACCTGAAAGTTGTTTTGGGTATGTCTTCATCATAGATCTAGATTTGATGATACCCATAATGTAGATTTAACTTGGTAAAATAAAAAGCACCATTCAATTCATCTAGAAAATCATCAATGATAGGAATAGGAAACTTATCTTTGATAGCATACTTGTTGAGTTCTCTATAGTAAGGGCACATCCTCCAGGTGTCATCTTTCTTTATCACCATGACAACTGGTGAAAACTATTTTATTTAGTTGTGGAAAATGATTCCTACATCCAGCATATCATGTACCATCGTTTCAATTTCACGTTTTTGGGCATAGGGATACCTATACGACCTGATGTTTGGTTGTGTAAGGAATAAGTTTGATAGCATGATCATGTGTGAAGCTAAGTGGATGTCCTTTTGGCATGTCACCAAAAATAGCAAAATAGGCATCAATCACTTATTATAGATCAAGAGGTAGAGATGGATGAGTTGGCTGTACTTCTATGGGAAAAAATGAGCTATAAATCCTTTAGCACCCTTACAAATAATCTTTGTCATTTTATGGGAGCTAAAAAGTTTTGAAGATTCAACCCTTAATCTCCTTAGCTCAAAATTCCATTCTTCAGAATGAAAATGCATGAATAATTATTCATAATTCATCTCTATAGTGCCCAAAGTGGTGAGCCACTGTACTCTCAAAATAATATCAGATTCACCCATGGGAATCACAAACATAGGAAAATCAAACAAGTAGTCTCCCATGGCTAGCTTAATACTATGACATTTTCCTAAATGTTTGATATTACGACCATATATAATCATAACCTAAAATTTTGGAGCTGGATAAGTGAAATAATTTAAATGAGCAACCAAATTACTTTTGATGATGTTATGTGTGCTCCTAGAATCAATCAATATAGTGACCTTCTATTTCTCAAGGAAACCCATCACCTAAAGATTTTGGGGAGTATTAATACTTAAAAATGCATGATAAGAAGTAGTAGGTTGAGAGTCTTCAAATTCTTCCTTAGGACCTTCCACATCCTCACCATCTTCTTCATCTTATTCGTCATCATTAGCACCTTCAATGTAAAATAAATTATTTTTATCATAACATTGGTCTTTGCTATATTTGTTGACGCAACAATAACACAAAAATTTATCTGTCTTCTCCTCAATTTATCATTGTGTTAATCTGGTGAGCTGTGGAAATCATGGTACTAGAAAGGTGTGATCATGAACACTAGTGAATTTTTTCCTTTTGATCATCTATTTTTATTCTACCATACATGTCCTAGGGATAGCTTCTTATATAGATGCTAGGTTAAAAATTAAAACCTTGAATTGGATGCTATCTTTGATACCATCTAAAAGCATATCAGTCAAATTATCCACAGTGATATCATTCACCTGTAAAGAGAGATTTTGAAATTGATGAATATAATCCTTCATAGTTCCCGATTTCCACAATTTGGCTAATTGGATAAAATAGTTCTTAGAGACATTATTCTGATAATGAACCAATAATTTCTCAATGAAAATATGTCATGTACCAAGAGCACCATTCTTTTTATTTTGAGTATATAGCAAGCGATACCAAATGAATTGCTCAGGTTCCATATATAGATATGTCACTATCACCTTCTAAGAACTAGGGTTTTGATGTAGCTCAGATAAATTCTTAATTTGGTTAATCCAAGTGAGAGGATCCTTACCATTGATCTTACTCATGTCTGCATTTGGCAACAATGCTTTCATATCAACATGGGAGTTGTTGTTGAGAGGAAGATTTGAATGCTAAAGTAGATGGTTCTTGGGCTGAAATTGAGATGTAAGGGCAGCCAATTGCATAGTGATATGATGTAATTCATTGTGAAACACATTAATCTCTTTTTGAATCCCTAAAACATAAGCTTGGACTATAACAAAGTCATCATGCCTCACCAAGTTCTTTATATCTACCTAAAGTTGAGAAATCACTAGATCTAAAGTACCAAATTCCATATCATCGACAAAAGGAGTCTTATGAGTTTCATGCCCCATTTTCTTACTTGAGTACCAAGACCTACCATATATAAACCCTGGGAGGGTTTTGAACCTCTAAAAAAAAGTGTGCCAAGAGATGATACCATTGTGATCGCCTTGTCAAGATGAATGCAATGACTACCTTCATGCATTAGGGTAAAAATTTTTGTACCAAAAAAATGTAATGACAGTATACCATTGTGATCATCTCACCAAGATGAATCTAATGACCATAATTGTGTAAAGGTAAAATTATTTTTTCCACAGACTTTTCTTTTTTCAATATTTAAAAAAAACATTTTGAGAAATACTACACTGACAGAAAAATTAATTCTTTTCATATTGCAAGTTATGTTTTTTTGCTCCCATCATTTCTAGAAGCCATGCCTCAGTAGATCTAGAAAAGTTCCACATGAAACATGCCCAAATAAAATCTTTGATACCAATTGTAATTAAATTACTTATATGTTCACATAAAAATGATTTGATATCATACAGAATAAGTAAATATGAGATATCACATAGTAATAATTGATAGCAAGCAGAATCCTAGATAATATAGCAAAGCCACTTTGAGGGAATAACCTCCACAAAAATGTAACAATATCACAATACATAACATAGTGAATAAAGACTAACCACTACCTCCTATATATAGTCTACTTAGCCAAAGTTATTCCATAGCCTGACCTAACTAAGAACATAGAGAAATTGAACAAGTATATAAAATAGGTATGTAAACCGCAAGTCAGCCACACATATCCTTACACATAGCAATGGTTAAAGGCATAGAAATAGGTTTTTGGGATCTTTATCCTTCAAGTAATACATAGCCTTATTATCAAAGGCATCACAATATTTAATCAAGAAAGTTGTATCACTAGGCTTAATTTTTTGAGGCAGCTGCATCTAGGCCTTATTGAAGTGCATATGAAAGTCATTCACATGATCATTAAGGTTATTTTTGATGTTTTAAAATTATCCTAATAGAAACCTATGATCAATTCTATCACTATGCTTAATCATAAAAACATTCTTCATTTCTTCCCATGAATCAATGCATCCACAGGGAAGGGAATTGAACCACTTGCAAGCATCTTCTTCCAGCATGTGAAAAAATAAGTTGATTAAAACATCCTCAAGCTTAAACTCATAATAATCAATGATAACATGAAAATATTTGAAGTTCTGATCACCACTCATTGCATTATTCCCTTGAAATTTAGCAAGGCAGTTCCCTAATTCATTTGGGACTTCATTGGGGAAGCCTTCCATTTAATCCAACATGATATGTTTGAACCTAGGAATGTGGAATGCAGGGCATTCATTCTAATATTAATACATATTCCTCATGATTTATTTAATAGTGGGTTCATGAACAAATAGTAAATGGTTGTGAGGGGGTGAGTGAGATTGACTTGGGAAATAAAACATAGGAGGAGATTCAGCTAGTTGAGAGGGAGTTGGATAGTAAATGGAACTATACGAGGTAGAATGATCAAGAGAACTAGGAAATCTATGATAATCATCAACAATAGTAAGTTTAAAAAATAAAATTTCAGATTTATGAAAATCTTGGCAATCTTGACAATCCTTAGCAACTACACTTTGCCCTATAATTAGACTCCAAACTTGTCTCTTTTTCTTTGATCAATACTTAAGGGTGAGACAAGTTGTTTTGATGAGTCACCTTTGAAGGATGATCTCAATCCTTCCATATTTTCAAGAAAAAGAAAACTCAAAGTAGAAACTTAATAAAGATAGTCAAAATAGGCAATGATCTTTCCTAAAACCAAATAATAAAGTTGAAGTCACCACTATAATCAAAATTGTAGAATACAATAGCTAATAAATTGGTTGCGATACATGATGAAATTAAGCTTTTCTCAATTTAATTATGATACAAGAAATAAAAGATACTATTTTTTTTAGATTTATGTTCAAAAGGGGAAATCATCTTCTAACATCCAATTTAATAGCTCTTTGCATGAAACATAGTATAATTCAATCTATTAAATGTCTCAAATTCCAAAAACTTCCACTATGGAGTGTTGCTATTATTGATGGCTCAAAGTACTAAAAAAACTCAAATAACCTCAATTTTTAAACTCATGAAATAATATGAATAAATGTTGTCTAAAAATATGACCAAGATTATTTACTACAAATATTGCAATTCATATAACTTGATAGAACCTGAATTATTTTATCTCTCTAAAAGAGTACTTGGTAACATGGGTGACAATGATTTTACTCAACAATGATGCCAATAGAATAGCCGCATTGATAAACCAAAGATAGTCAAAATAACTCAAAAATAGGTAGAGAACTTTTCAAACATGGATTACTTATACCTCTCTACAAGATTCTCTTAAAACACAAGTGATTGGGACTTCAATTTAATTCCTAACAATGGAACTAGTAGAGTGGTGACATTGAAAAACCAAAGATGGTCAAAATAACACAAAGATAAACTAATAATTTTTCAAACATGAATTTCTTACAGCTATCGACAAGAGTCCCTAGCAGCACAAGTCATTAGGAATCTAATTTAATCCCTAGAAATGGTGACAATAGAGTGGCGGTATTGATGAACCAAAGATAGTCAAAATAACACAAAGATAGGCAAATAAATTTTCAAACATGAATTAATTACAACTCTCTGCAAGAGTCCTTGGCAACACAACTGACCAGGACTTAAATTTAATCCATGACAATGGTGCCATTAGATTGGTGACATTGATGGTTGTATACCTCATTTTCTTATCTTTGCACACTTTTATAATAATGGAAAATGTGTATGATAGACCTGCTAATATGTTGTTATACCCAGGGAAGGGTTTCACACATAGATGGACCAAATGTAGCTAACGAGTAGGAGGTACTGATAGAGGGTATGGTCAACTCCCTACTACATAGATATTTTTTTCATAAGGAAACACAAATATGACCAGGGCATAACCAAACTTATTCACTCCACCTAAGAAGGTTTGTCACATAAAATGAATAAATGCACTAACTCACATACAAACTACTGAAGATAGATAGGGATATGATTACAACCTTCATTCTAAATATTTTTTCAATAACAATGGTTTGAATGGAATACTTCAATGCTTTTATTTAAAGTATAAAACATAGAAACATTTTAAGTATGCAAATATTCATACATCTGCAAGTAAATAACACTCATAATATTCATTTGGGTGTATTATTTTCAGGGTAGGACAAGGTAAGATAGTTAGATGGGTATAAAAAGAGTGGTGTCCTGGTTGATTTCATATAGCTGATATCATTTCAACATTCATGTCATTATTCCTTTACAAAAATGTAGAAAACTCATATGCAATATAAGGTAAACACTAGGAATGGTTTGCATTTATTAGTACCAATTAAATGCAAATATCCAAATTATTCTAGAACCCTAAACATATATTATAATTAGAATATCATATACCTTTTCCCATTATATTCATAAACCCAAGGCGCCCTAAAGATTTATTCAACAACACATTTTCAAATTAAACTACAGAAAGGGTTTATAATCTATATCTATGCTCAAAATGATAACCAGTAGTAAGCATTGAACCAAATATCCAATCCATAATATTTTCAAAACATATTATTGTAGTTCGTCAAAAGGAAAGAGTAAAAACCACAAGTGTTCTCATTAACTTTGCAAATAATCCTTACATACATCATTTTTCTATAATGTTACCATGGGGACAAGCATGGTGATTTTATTCTTTTGAAAAAGGAGACATGAAAATGATTTCAAAGCTTTCTAATAGTTGTACAACTGCAATGACCTTAGCAAGGGAGATGATGCATACACACAACATTTGATCTCAAAATTTTGAAGACCCTAGACTTAAAGATAAAAACATAGACTTATAATAACCTGAGAATAGAGAACAAACCCTATATTTATACATTTTTTTGCCACTTTTTACAATCCAAGAATGTGGGTTGCAATTTTGAATATTGTAACATTACAAACAACTCTCAAATTTCTACGAAGATGATTCTAGCTAGAATATGCTTCTTACCGCACCTAGAATCTTCACTATTTTGTAGGAAAAATCAATGTTGTAACTACCTCTACAAGTAATGATGAATATTTTCAACAAACCATTTGATTTATTACATGGAAATACATTTTATATAATCTTGAGAGATAATATTCATGTTTGAGGCCAAATAAACCCTTTATCCTCTTGTGCAACTACCTGGATGTGCCTTTGACCACTTCTTTGCAAATATGGAATCTTCCTGATAGTTGGCCTTCCTCTTATGCATGCAAAATAACAACTCTACCTTGTGATGATTGCATTTGAACACACCAGACCCATGGCTGCTTTTGAAATCTTCTTTGGAGCGGCCCACCTTGATTTTGTAAAAATGCAATATTTCACCCATGGAGGTGTTTGAACAAGCAAAATAATGGAAAATGCAAAACTTAACTTATTTTAACCTTTTTGTTTTTTGGCTCTAATATGATTTTCAACACTTTGTAGCTTCCACATTTGCTTTTTTAATATTTACTTTTTAAGGTTACCTACACATTTCTTAATGCATAAATGCATTACTTTTCACTTTTTAGCCTTTTAAGAAAATTCTAGTCCCTTTTCCAAATTTACACTTTTCTTTGTTTTGGAGAAATTCCGACCCATTTGTAATTTTAAAATTTTATTTGTACCGGGAAAATGTGAAACTCAACAATAGTTTTGCAATTTAAAAATTGCAAAATTTTAATTCGTAGTTGTAGTTCTCCTAAAAAGTTTCCTGAGGGAAATAGGAACTCCAACTTCAATTTATAATTTTCAAGTTTACAAATTGCAATTCGCAATTATAATTCATCTAAAAAGTTCCCTTAGGTAAATGTGAAGTACAACTACAATTTGTAATTTGTAAATGGCCTCAAGATTTTCCATTTGCAAAAGGGCTCTCAGAGAAATGAGAACTCCAACTAGAATTTGCAATTTTAAAAAACTGTAAAATTATAATTGGCCTTAAAAGTTCCCTTTTGCACTAGCGCTTGATGTTGATCAATGTTGACTAGCGGTTTGGGGAGGTCTAAGTATAATTTGCAATTATCAAAATTACAAAATTGCATTCTTCCATCAAATCTCTTTGAAGCTCCTCTTACATTGACTTTTCTCCGTTTACTTTGACCAATGGATTTGGGAGAGTTGACTACAATTTGAAAATTGAATTTTTAAGATTTTCATTTTGCATGTTCCTTTTCGTACATGAATTTCCCGGGGAGCTTGCGGGCCACATGTGCAATTTTTGAAATTTACCATTTTTTGACTTTCACCCTAACTCAATTTGTGCTACCTGGTTCAGCGAGGTACCTTATAGAAGATTTCTCTAGAAGCCAACTCTTCTCTCTGATATGAAGACGATGTCTTTGAATTACTGATAACAACGTTGATATGTTCTCAAGTTACTTGTTTTGACCCTAGTTGACAACATATTTGTCTGGTTTGACCAAATTCATAGCTGTTGTGCCAGTTGATGGACTGTTAATGTTAGAAGGTGCCATTGAATTTGTAACACTTACATGGGATGCAATTCCGCTTACAGAGGGTCGCTTAGAAAGAGAGTTAGATCTGCATCTGCCGAAGGACATGGATTGTTGAGCCTGTTGATGTTGTGAATCGATTTGACTTGAATTGACCAATTATTTTTTTGTAACAACACATCCCTTTTAATATCTTTTTCACTTAGTTGACCAATATTCTACAATTGAAACGATGACTTGGAATATGGATGTTGTGAAAAGCGTTGAGATGGAAGTTGAGCTGCATGGTCATTATCAAGTTCCATCAATTGTTGAGTCTCTTTACTTCTCCGAAATTCTTGTCTTTCCGTTTCAATGCCAATCTGTCCCTTGCTCGAAATGTACCTGTTCTTCTTTCACCTTAAACACCCCTTTATTCCTCAGATCTATATAAGATGAAAGCTTATAATCTTGCCCAGACATTTATCCAACGCTAACTCGTTGATCATCATCTCATAAGAATTCCCAAGTTGAGCTTGTTCGAATTGAAGTTCTCACATAGCCTCTCCAGCATTGGAGTGGGATCCAAACAAAGCTTTGGTTACACTACCTTCAATATTTGTGACTCAATTTCCATAAGGTCAATGTATACCCAAGACTCTGACAAGAAGAAATATCCTTCATAATATTCTCCATGGCAGGCAACAGAAGCACTTTTAGACCACTGGAAATCATTCTCCGAAAGAGAGAAAATCGCCTGAAATTGGCGAACCCTTGCGATAATCCTGTACCTCAGACACAACACTGCCATTAACATACTTACCTGGTAGTTCTTTAAGACTATCCCCAAATAGCGAACCATAGTTAATTGCCTAATAAAGAGTCTTACTTGTTCGTTTATAAGGGTGAAGAGAGACTATTAACTCTTGACGTGAAGGCGCTTGCTTTTCTTGCTCTGTGGACATTCCAACAGAAAACCCATGAAGGAAAAGATTGACGGTAAACAAAGCCTCGTGCTCAGATGCTATTTGAGAGCCTTTAGAAGTTGTCGATAAAAGTGAAAGTGCTATGCGATCAGTATCGTGTTTCGGCAACGACACCTCTGCTTCAAGAGGCTTGTCTGTATTATTCGATGATAAATGGCTGCTGTTGAGATGGTCTGCAAATGGTACGTGCCCTTCACGCCATCCAATGGGGAGTTTGTAGTTTTTATCTTCTCAACTTTCCCGCCCGTTCCTTTTTCTCTCTCCATGGGATGTGGAGATTCAATAGTAATTTGCAATTTAGATATTTTATAAAATTATTTCTAGGCTCCCCTTCTCCGCTAACCTTCCCTTGCCTTCTTTCCACAGGTTCCAAAACCGTAGAAACAATTTGCAAATTGGCAATTGCAAAATCGACCTTGCATTCCTCAGGAAATTTCCCAGCATAATTTGACCTCCCCAAACGCAATTTGTAAAATTACTTTCGACCAATTGAAACCCCGTTGGAACTCTATACTGTCATTTGCAGTTTTGCCCTGAGTCAACCTATAGTTAATGGTGAATTCTCTACCGAGTTTCCAAATGTACCTGTTTGCTCCATGCGTTATTTATTTTGGGATGTGTTTTTGTTCGTCCATTTACATTGCATCCTTGCTTGCTGAGGAAGTATCTTTCTATCATGAGAATAATTAGAGTTACTCTTGAAGAATGATTGGAAGAGATGCCATCGCTCAAGCTTAACAGACCACAAAGGCTCCAACTGCGATTCAAACAACACTCTTGCAAATTTTGTCTCTGCACATTGAACTATTAAACAGACAAGGGATGATGATAAGAACAATGCGATTTTTTCGGAAATTAAATACCATCAATATTAGAGCATAGTCAGACTGGACTATTATGATAAGCAATTTTGCAAACAAAAAGTGAAGGCTATCAGTTCTCTACTGGGTTTTGAGACAACGAAGTGAATGCAGGCTTTTTGCTTTTGAAGATTGAGTGTAATAGCAAAAAAGGAGAAAATATCAAGCGTAGGGAAGGAGACTAGAGTATTGTGAGACTGTTTTCAATTGGTGTGTGGGGAAAATGTTAAGTTCTAATTGGGTAACAATGCTTCATAAACAATGCAATGCGATATGCAGGCCGATAGGTAAAAATCCTTAATGGTCACAGGAGAGTAGGAAGATTATAAAAATGATTTGTAATGGGCATTCCAAAAATTCTTTATAAAATATGAAAACGTAGAGAAATGTTTCAATTATAGATGCCAAGATTCAATGGGATATCCAAGCATAAATGGGTGTAGGAAACTTGGAAGATCATACGGGGTGTACTAGTAAGAAGATTAATGTTTCAAATGTAGGTGCAAAAGCAGACAGATACACAAGCATTCGTGCTATGAAGCATGTCTCCTTCAAATGAATTCCATTTATGTGCATAAATGTGCATCCATATGATGCATCCTTTTTCTTGGTTTTCCAAGGTTCAAAAAATATAGAACTGAAGCTTTGGGTTCCCTTCGATACCTCTTGTTTAGTTCCAGCAGTAGATATTGGAAAATGAAAATGCGTAGGAACAATAGATCTGAAGAACTACTAAAATTTGTACTAGGTATCATTTTGCAATGTCCTCAACTAGTTGCTCTTGTTACGAATCTCCCTATATGTTTCATGCTAATAAGCCTAAAATGCAATGGGGGGCATATGGTACAATGAAGGTAGTATGGTATGTACATTCTAAGAACCCTTGCAAACATATATTTCCCATCTTGATTGTGTTCAAATGGAACTTGGACCTTTCTATCTGAGTATGAGCTCTTCAAAGTCATGTATTGGGTCACCTTCTCCATAGGATCTAAAACATGAACATCAGACTAATTTTATGAACATGATCAATCCTATTACACTGAGTTTTCATAGGGCAAGAATGAGGTTTTATACAGAATGACATTTATAGATAGGAGGCAATCACTTAGGTAACTAAACATTAACTTCAACAAGGGCACACATTATCTTGGTGCAATTTTAAGAATTGGCACATTGTCTCTAACGTTTCAAGTAGTCACACACCCTCACATTTCAAATAGATTTATGACATCTATGCCCACTCTTCCTATTTTCATTTATTTAGATTTGGATACAATAACTACTCCTTATAAGACTGCAACAAGTCAAGACATGTCACTTATTTACACTTGTATTACTATTCGACAAGGATTCATTTATGTATATATTACAGAATACACAATGTCTTAAGCTAGATATGAGTCTCATATTTTATTAAATCCAATGGAAAAAACTATTGAGGCTGATTTTATATCTAAAATAATTCAATCAATGTCAAGGGTTCTAATTAGTGTCCTTATTACCATTTAATTTTGTACTACCATCATGAATATTCCATCTCCACTTGTTTTTATAAATTATGTCGTCAGAACAATTGATCAAAATTATCTATAAGTTACAATGATACAATAAAAATCATAAGATCCAATTACTCCCTATCATGCCTCAATGGTGACATGTGGTAAAAGTTTGTTTGTAATTACCTCTCCCACTCTTGTCTTTTCTATTATGATCCCCATAAAGTTTATCCTTATAAGATCCAATTTTCTATGACATCATTTTTGGATTTCCATGTTCATACTATAGCAATAAATTTTATCCTCATACTTACACCTACTTCAAAAATAATGGAAACCCATGCCATGACTCCAACTTCATCTCCCAATTCTTCACCCAATGTTTCCAGTTCACCTAATCCCATTTTCTCTTTCACTTCACCATCATTGATCATAAGTTCTTAGATGGTCACTCTCATTCTATACATTTCACAAACATTATTTATAATACTTATAAATTTAATAGTTTCTTAGAAATTAAAATAATGAACCCCAATACTATCATGACAAGAAAATACCAACAAGAATACTTAGTAAAATGATAATCTATATTGATTCATATTGAATTCTTGAAATAATATAAACCCCACATAAATAAGTCTCAACTTAAAATTGGAGTTGACATGAAAAATTAGGAACTCTAAAAATAATAAGACTTAACATGCTATTTTTTAAATCTATTATTTTTACTAATCTTCACATGCAAGTATGTATAGATTTAAAAATATCCAAAAATAAAGTAAACTCTAAATTTGAGTTATAATATGAATTTCAATTGAATTTCACATTTGGTTAAAGAAATATACAATTTTTAAAAATAGAGACAAGTTGAAAAAAATATTAACCTACATTTTTGGACCTTCATATGATCATTTATGGCCTCTAAAAGATATCTAAAATGTCCATAAATGAATAGTATGAGTTATGCCTAACCTAAAAATTTTAAGACAACTGAATTGGTGTGAAAAGGACTCAAAAAAAGTTGTTGATCGAAAATTATGACCTCCAAAAATGTAACCTCATTTTATACATCATTAAATATCCTCATTTTGATTGGACTTAAAACATACAATTAGTGTAAAACCATAGCTCAAGAGATAAGTATTCCATATAAAATGATAGATTGAAAATTGAAAAACTATTGGTAAATTAAATATAATGACATGAATAAAATTCACTATGGATGGTACTCTCATTATTTCTGAAAGATAAGAAGAATTTTATCTTTGACTAGGAAAATAAGGATTAAAACTAAAATTGTGGCCGGTACCCTTGATTAATCTAGTGGTGATGAATACATACAAGAAAACCCTGAATTATTAGTAAGGTCTACTAATCAAATCACATAAAAAATGGTCCAGGTAATGAAAAAAGTTAAAAGTCTAGAATCATAATCTAAAATCAAGGTCCTAGGGAATATAATGAGTAAGTTTGAGAACTCATTAAAATAAATTTTCTCTTCTCTTACTAAAATATAATAATTTAAGATGAATAAGTGTTGAACAACATACAAAAGTATTTGGCAAAGATTATCGTGATGAAGAAAAGGGTTGATATAATTGCCCATGTGGTCATCAGGGGCATGTCTTGTAATATTATATTAATGATCTCTAGTGTTAACCTATCCCAGAATTTCATATCTAATACATAAACATCATTGGAAGATACTTTAGTAAATATATGTGTTATAATGGTACTATTCAATGGTTTTGTAGAAAATATTATATATAGTTTTAAAGAATAATATATGACTTAATTGTTCACTACCTATAATAATTTGATAATTCTCATTAAATTCACAAGGTTTGATGGGTTTTACTTTATTAATGTAGAAAAGTCAAAGGTTTTGAGATGTGTAAAGTACAATAATTATTGATCAATCTCAATAACACGATTATTTAAATGTAAAACATTACAATATATAAGACACCAATCTCTTAAAAAATAGGAGATAAAACTAATCTTATCTTAACAAATAAGTCACTTTTATTTATTCTATGCATTATTTTATTTTCATATTTAAATGTTAAGACTAAATCTGAACATTCTCCCCTTTAGTTCTAAAATATAGCTAAAATTATCCCCTGTAAATATTGATATTGGATTCGCTCAAAAATGCGTCCAAATTATTACATACAAAGACTCAAAATGATATTTACTTCTAACAACTGAAATTGACAAAGGACATAATCTTTAGTCACTTTGACACAAGATTTTTTGACTTCAATATAATACTAAGGACAATACTGAAGGCAATGGACCGTTTTAAAAATAAATAAAAGACACTAATGAAAATACTAAATAAAAACTAAAATCACGTTAACATAAGACTAAAAATAAATACAAGATCTAAAATAGAGGTAACAAATCGCAATATTAAATACAAAACAATATATAATATCCCTGAAATATTCTTTCACCAACGGAGGAGATTTTAACGCCAAGAAAGGTGCAGGGTGCCGTGTGAAAGGAGATGTAATATCCCCAACCAATAGGGACTATAGAAAGATAAAAGCTCTGATACCACTATAATATCCCCAACCAATAGGGACAATAGAAAGATAAAGGCTCTGATACCACTGTAATATCCCCCGTTTCCCTTGAAATTTGAAATTGAATATTATTGAATTGCTTATCTTTATTCGTGCAAAATATCTCCAAATAGATAAATAAATCACAGTATAATCTCTTATTTATTCGCTTAGATGATTACAATAGATGTCCTCAGTCATACATACAAAAGAATAGTGAAATACGGTCTCAAGAACCTAAGTATTCTATAAACTGGGAATAAAACCTGGATCTGGCACGTCTCGGCCTGCTGTGTCAAAAACACAGTCACCGATGTCGATTATACTATTGCCGTTAGTTTCCTGGTGTTGATAACCTACCGACGTCGGTATGGATCGGCCGATGTCAGTCTCTGTGACTTTCTACGGATGCGATCGTATTTGTACGGATCTATATAGACTTCGTATGGCCACAAATATGATATAGCACAATCTGTATGCTAAACACCTGCTCTCAAGATATATGGCTCTAATACAGAAAATATCTATTTGTGCAATATCTGAATCAAAACCTAATCAAATAAATTCTTTTAATTATCTGTGATAACTTCTGTGTGAAGTTATCTCTCAACCTGGAAATAAATTAACTGATATCTCACAGCCTCTGAATCGTTCACACTAAAGAGGGCATGTTCTTCAATGCAGATAGAATACTGGAACCCATGGCTCAGTCTTCTCAAGAAAATCGTTAGCAAAATTTGTCTTCAAACAATAATCATGATCCTCAAACTCTCTCCCATGAGAAACCCTTATACCCTCCAAAAAGGGGTGTTTCCAGAATTAGATTTTCTTAAATTAGAATTTGGGTTTCTTAAATTAGAATTAGGGTCTTAAAATTGGACCAAATAATTAATAATTAATAATTAATTAATATTTGATTAAAATTAGACCAAATAATTAATATTTGATTAAATCAATCAAATATTAATATCTCCCTTAATCCATGTCCAAAAGAGCCCGAATGAAAGCCAACTGGAACAATTTTGCTACTCGAAGCCAAGCCAAGCTCCATCAAGACCCTCTATCCATCCCATCAGCCTACGAGGGTCGCATAATAAGCTAACCATAAACTCTAAACATGTCAACTAAAAAGGGGACATGACAATCTGGCCCTTCTAAAATTGCTTGCCCTCAAGCAATCGCTAAATGATAAACCACTCAATGCCCCTGGATCCCAAATGAAGTCACGAGTTACCCTGCTGTCAATCAACACAATCTCCATGCTATGTCCATCACAACTCTCATCCAATGGTGTCACATCATCCCAAGTACCAAGATAAGGATCCCAACATCCAATCCAAGAATGGAAATCAACTGGCAACTCAAGTAAACTCTTCACCTGAATAATATCTGAATCTGGAATGTGAATGCTAGACATACTCATATCATCCTTAACATGTGATCTGACTGTAACAGAATGCAGAGTCCCTACCACATGTGCTAACTCCTAAACTGAACTCACCTCAAGACAAAGCTTGTCCACATGTCTCTCTTGTATTGGTGCCAAGGTGCACTCGACAACGCACTCTCCCATATCGTGTGGTATGAACCTCTCCATCTGATGAAAGAACATATTTTTGATGTTGCTACCCCGTATTGCCTTAAGAATATATGTCTTCCCACCAACATCAAAATGAACCTCCATGTCCTTAAGACGAAGAGTGACTTCCTCAAGGGAATGAAGCCACTTCATGCCCAAGACTAAGTCTATGTCCCCCATGTTCACCACATAATAATCAGCATTGAACTCATAGTTGTTTAATCGCAATGGGAGGTCTCTACTCATCTGCTCACACCTAAGAGTGTGACCGTAGGCCACCTTAACTTTAATGCCCTCGAAATCTTTGGTTGTGATTCCATGCTTCTCCACAAATCTAACATCTATAAAATTATGTGTGGCTCCTGTATCAAGAAAGGTGGTGACCCTCTATCCTACCAAAACTCCACAGAATCTGAATGAATCATCTGACTAAATGCTGGATAGGTGTGTCTCCTGTATGTGTAGCTCTAAATCTACCATAGGCTCTGAAGCCTCCACCTCTAACTCCTCAAAACTATTCTACTGTTTAGAATCTTCTGATTTCAATTCGTCATAATACGCCCACATCACACGATTTGTCTTGCCCTTATGACTCAAAGGGTAATCGTGATGGATATCATATGGACCTTTGCAGTAGAAGCAAAGCTTTTTCCTGCATAGATCGTTAAGAGCCTCTCGATCCAAAGGTGGTGCTGCTGGGTTGGCCTTTGAATCATTCTTAACACCTGATTTATCTTTATTAAAATCTAATCCCTCTCTATCTCCGTTGGAGCACTAATGGTCTCGAAATGAAGAAGTACCTCTGGAGTTAAATTTACTGGATGGGGCTGCCATCTCCATACTATGGGCCTTCTTCATAGCTTCCTATAATGAAGGAGGATCAAAGCCTTTGATCCAACCTCTCAATGGTTATGTCAATCCCTCCATGAAGAGCACTACAAGTCGCCTCTCCGAAATGTCAGGAACCATGACTGATAATTTTTGGAAGTCACCAATGTAAGACTCTAGACTGCCACTCTTGCGCAACTGTGCCAACTCTCAAAAATAGGATTCCAGATCCCTCCTGTCAAAATGATCCACCAGCCTATCCACAAACTCTTGATAAGATGTGATCCGATCATGATGGAGTGTCACCATCCTGTGGTGCCACCAATCGTGAGCTACTCTCTCAAGATGTAGTGCCACATATCTGATAGCATCTCCCTCAGCCATCAGACGCAATGTGAGAAATGTGTCTAGCTTACTAATTCAGGACTGCACTGTGACCTTACCACTACCGTCAAACATCGCTAGTGTGAGCCTGCTCATAACATGCTTCAGATCATTATTCGGGTGTCTAGGTCTCCAATCATGTCGACCTCGGTTATGCTCTCTCCTCTGTGTGAGGAACTGGTCAAAAGTAATCCTCTCTCTGACCTCAAGTGATAATAACTCCCACTCCTCATTCGTTGCCATAAGTGTGTCAGCAAATAGGGGCTCTCCTGCCGCCTTCTTTGTTGGGGCCTCTGGTACCTCCTGTACAAACGTAGGCTGTGTAGGCCTATTAGCTGTCCTAAAATGGGTCAGTTGTGGTCTCTGATTAATAGTAGCACTCTCGTTATCCCCTTACTCCCCATTCTGTCAAACAGGTGTGTTCATTCTCTCTACCATAGTAGTGAGTGCCTGTAGCACCTGATTCATTTGTTGCTAGCCTGTAGCCATAACTCAAAAGAATTCTTGAGTGTCCTGATCATCATTATGCCTGTGGCCCCTGTGTGGGCTATCCTCAAGCTTGTCACTCATGGTGATTGGCTGCTGTTCTAAAACCTGATCACCTTCAAGCAAAGCTCTACTACATGTGAAATACCTGTGTGGTCCCAACTCTTGTGGCTGTATAATATTTTCAAACCCTTAGGATGGTAGGATTTAGCTCTGATACCACTGTAATATCCCTAACCAATAGGGAGTATAGAAAGATAAAAGCTCTGATACCACTGTAATATCCCCAACCAATAGGGACTATGAAAAGATAAAAGCTCTGATACCATTGTAATATCCCCTATTTCCTTTGAAATCTGAAACTGAATATTATGTAATTGCTTATCTTTATTTGTGCAAAATATCTCCAAATAGATAAATAAATCATAGTATAATCTCGTATTTATTCACTCAGATGATTGCAATAGATGTCCTCAGTCATATATACAAAAGAATAGTGAAATACGGTCTCAAAAACTTGAGTATTCTGCAAACTGGGAATAAAACATGAATCTGGCACGTCTCGACCTGCTATGTCAAAAACACAATTGCCGACATCGGTTATACTGCCGCTGTCAATTTCCTGGTGTTGATAACCTGCTGACGTCGGTATGGATTGGCTGATGTCGGTCGCTGTGGCTCTCTGCGTGCCGATGTCGGTCTCTGCACTTTTCGCGGATGCGAACAGATTTGTACGAATCTGTATGGACTTCATACGGTTGCCAATACGATATAGCACAATCTATATGCTGAACACCTACTCTCAAGATATATGGCTCTAATACGAAAAATCTCTATCTGTGCAATATCTAAATCAAAACATAATCAAATGAATCCCTGTAATTACCTGTGATAACTTCTGTGTGAAGTTATCTCTCAATCTGGCAATAAATCAGCTGATATCTCACAACCTCTGAATCGCTCACACTGAAGAGGGCATGTTCTTCAATGTAGATAGAATACTGGAACCCTTGGGTCAGTCTTCTCAAAAAAATGCTTAGCAAAATTTGTCTTCAAACAATAATCATGATCCTCAAATTCTCTCCCATGAGAAACCCTTATACCCTCCAAAAAAGTGTGTTTCCAAAATTAGATTTTCTTAAATTAGAATTTGGGTTTCTTAAATTAGAATTAGGGTCTTAAAATTAGACCAAATAATTAATAATTAATTAATATTTAATTAAAATTAGACCAAATAATTAATATTTGATTAAATCAATCAAATATTAATATCTCCCTTAATCCATGTCCAAAAGAGCCCAAACGAAAGCCAACTGGAACAATTTTGCTACTCGAAGCCAAGCCAAGCTCCATCAAGACCCTCTATCCATCCCATCAGCCTACGAGGGTCGCATAATAAGCTACCCATAAACTCCTAAAATGTCAACTAAAAAGGGGACATGACAGGAGAGAATACTATTGGAGCAGAGCAGAAAAGAGCGGTGAGCTGGATCAAACAGGATGGAAAACTGAAGATTGTGCAGGAAGTGGGCGATGGTTCCAAGCAGCAGAGTTGACGGTTCCGGATTGAGTGATGGCCAGTCGAGGAGAGAGTGGATCGGCCAAACAGATTTGGCATTGGAGTCCTGATCAAATCAGTCGCCTGAATTGGAGTTGGATGGAGACCGCATTTTAGCGAACCCAGTATGTCAAAACCTTGGGATGTGTTGAATGTACAGAATACTTCCCGGATCCGTTGCCATAGTGGGCAGAGGTGAGAGGATGACAAATCGCCAACATGGGAGAGAAGACATTGAATGGAAACCCCAAGCCAGATGGAGGACGGAGGACGAAGCTATTTTTGAACAGTAGTGAGCTTAAACACTATTTGCATGGACCAAGAGAAGAGCTCGACATCTGTTAGATGTGGAGAACGTCGTGGAAGTCTATCGTACCACTCATTGAGGAAGAGAGCATTCAAGACTTCTTGAAAAATAACTCAGTCACGACATTCAACTCGCTAATGCAATGCAGATTTTCAAATAGAAATACAAATCCTACAATACAGAGGAGTTGCTTCCAGGGATTCCCTTTGATTGCGTTCGGAGAACCAATTTATCATCTGCTATATATATTATTATTATTATTATTATTAAAATCTTTAGTGAGGAGTAGAGGATCGATCCAATGCATGAGCTCTACAGCTTGATTTTATTTACACACTGTAAAAAAGTTTCTCATTCATATATATATATATAGTTTTTAAACATTATAAAAACAAGTTTCTACTGCCTGATGGAAAATACTAAAACATCCCAAAGCTGGTAAACACTGTATTTATATTTTGATATACAAACAGATTTATCATCAAATGAATGATATTAAAAATTTCTCATGGCTTATATTGATATTTCATTATCAAGTATGATGAAAGTCTTCTCAAATGAGAGATCTTTCGCACGTGGTCTGCATTGCTCAGATCTATGATGAACAAGGTTAAAACTTTCAGAAAAGTCTTAGATGGCCCTGTTCTGATACCACTGATGGGTTTTACCTCATTAAGAGAGAAAAGCCAAAAACTCTAAAATGTGCAGAGCACAATAATTGTCGATCAATATCAATAACATAATTATTTGAATATAAAACATTACAATATATAGAAGACCAATCTCTTAAAAAATAAGAGATAAAACTAATCCTATCCTACCTTTACATGATTTAAATAAATTACTTTTATTTATTTTATGTATTATTTTATTTTTATATCTAAATATTAAAACTAAATCCAAACAAAATTTATCAAAAAATTTCATACCCAATTTAAAATAAAATTGACTTAGACCAACAAGGGACACATTCAACTAGTTACTTATTATATTATCCATGTAGTAGAGAGTATAAAATTATAACCCAATTAGAGTTTATATCACATGTCCCTTACGTCACCATGCATTATTGATAACAAAAATTTAATTGCTTTTAAGGGGATGATACTACACATATTTTTAACTAATGAGTTTTTTAAGTTGTGCATGAAATTTTACAAGGAGAAACAAAAATCACATTAAAAACACTTGAGAAATTGATAAGTATGTATGAATTTGGAAGAATTGGAAACTATTTTTGAGATCTCGTTTAGAATTTTAGTTTTAGTTTCAATTTAGATTTAGTTTTTATTTAGATATATAATTTCAATTTAATGTAGACGTATTTTATATTTTTTTTGGTGTCCATCTTTTTGTTATAAATATATTCATAGGATAATTTATTAAAGAAGATTATCAGAAACATACCATATTTAGTAAATATTTTGAGATGTTTTGTAGATATTATATATTTTATGCTTTCTCAAAATTTAAATTAATGTTTTAGATGATTTGGCTTATAGTAATCATTGCATGATATTTTATTGCATTGATTATGAATTGGTTAAATTAAGCGATTAACTAGTTTAACCATCTCTATAGTTTCATTATAATTTTATCTATGTCTTCATAGTTGAATGTGATTTTTTTAATTTACCTTGGTTACTCTACCTAATAATGTCAAACTATAGTAATTTATTCATGTTTTATTAATCTTTAGACTCTTTATCATGCTTATTTAAGTTTCAGTGCATGCTAGACTTGACAAACATTGATTAATTTATAGTGAATCTTGTGAAATTGTTTTGATTAGAAAAATATTATTATGTTTGAAATATGGAATTATTTTTTATCACCTACCATTCCTTATTACTTTATGTATTGAATTAATTATATCTTATATCATAACATCATTGTGAAAATCAAAATTTATGTTAGTTTTGATTATTTTCTAGATAGGCTAACTTCTTCGCAAGGAATAAATTCTTAGATTAGATAACAATGACATTGCTCTAAGCATGCTATTCTACCACTATGTTATTTATATAATTTCATATTTTTAATTCATTAGTTATATTACTTTCATGATTATAAAATAAAAGGGATTATCCTATTAGTTATTGATCCCTGTTTACAAACTTGTATCGATATTAAATTTATCTACTAGTCCACATAGTTAATAATATTTGAAAGGAAGGTGTGTTCAATAATTGTTTGATTTTTTCTTTATGACATACGTGAATAGACTAAAATTTTTTCCTCTCCATAATGTCCCATTATGTAATATTTTAATAATTAAAAATATTATTTTATGTAACTGAATATCTATAGAACTATTTCCCTTAAATACCTCACATATGGATGTTGAATATGATGTTGATGATAGAAGAGACATTACAAATAAATGGAAATAGAATAAGATTGAGTTAGTATATTATATTAAATTTAAAATATTTAAATATATAAATAGTGTAACCTTTAATTATATGAACATTAGTTGTGGTATGTTAGTCAAGTAAAGGAACAACATTACAATATTTGTTGCATGATTTAGGGCCTATAATATAATATGCATCATCTAAGTTGTCAATAATTTCTATATTTTTATCATTCATATTATATTCTATTATACCTAATGTATATATAGTATGTCTCATCTTGATCAATTTCATCAACGAAATAAAAAATTGACATTCTTTAGTATCGTGAATCAAATTATGAAGTAAAATATTCTAATTTTTTTGAGCTGGTCTTCTTGAATTGATGTCAGACATTTTATTAGGCATTAGCTTAAAAATATTTTTATTAACTTAAATTAAGCACTTGTCTTTTCTATGTACAATTCATGGAGGTGTTGTTAATGGGGGAAATTATTGAGAGGGTGTTTCAAAATTGTCATCACTTTCATTGATTAGTGGTGAGGCAATATTTTCATCATTATTGCTTTCCTCATTATATGATTCCATGAAATTTTATTCATTGATAATTTAATCTTTATTATTTTCTATTAAAATTTCTTCATTGTTGGATGGAAAGGCATCATGCATACAGTCATCATCAACAAAATAAAAAATGCTATACTTTGAATGTGAGCTTCCAACATTATGTAATTTATTATTGTCAATTTCATCATTATTCATTTTAGTCTTGTACATTACATCATTATTGAATTTATTATTTTCAATTTCATGATTATTCAATTCATTATTATCAATTTTATCTTTTTCTATGGAATTTGGTTCATCAAATATATATTTTTATATCTTGTTTTAAATGATGTGGTTGCATTCATACCTTGTTTTTGTTCTCACCTCTTCTATTTTTTTTGTTTTCTTCTTCAACTTATTTTTATTTTTTTAATATTATAAATGATAGAGTTTTAAAGGTGGGGTCCAAAAAACACTTGATAGCTCTTGTTCTCAACTTTAAATTACTACAAAAGCACATAGAAGATCTCTATGCAGTAAAATTTCATGCATTGTGTAAAAAATGTCCTTTAAATAATATGTTTTTGTATATATTACATAAAATGTATACATATTATGTTATAACACATGCATTCTTGGAGCTATGTCTCTATGCTACCATGATAGGGACAATGTTAGGCATGATTACATATGACAATATCCTCTTAAACCTTATCTCAAATACTTATGTTCAAATCAAAACAAAATAAAAAACACTTTGAAATGGATGCATGAAATTTGAAAAAGCCATTGATGACACTTAACATACAAGAATTTATGTTCATGCTTTAATATTTTTAAGGATGTTATCATTGAATAACACTTTCAAATATATTATCAATAAATGACATGTAAACATAATCTCTATTATTTAAATTATATTGATAATGAACATGTTATTATATTTCCCAAATCATAATATAATTTTGGTGGATGGTGAATATTTTTTTATCAATAAATTAAAAAAAAAAATGAAGACCTATAATTTATTTAAAGTAATTCAATTTCACTAAACTAGTTGAGAAAGTGCAAATGAAAAAATTCATTCAAACGTACTTGGATATGTTAAAAATAATTAATAAATAAGATTTCTATAACAAAAATGATACTCATATATTTTATTTATTTATGTAAAAGTCATGTCAAAGGAGTTCTTAGAGTATAATAAGGTAGATGTTCTACTACAACATTGTGTTTAGGTATATTTATTATTTTTATCCTACGTAAACATGTTAATTCAATGATTAATTGTTTATGATTATTTAAATTGTTTCATGTTATATTCTCTCCTACTTTTAAGATTCTTTGCTGGTAATGTTTAGTTAAACTTGCTGAAAGGTTAAGACATGTTTTTGAAGAATAATTTCTAAAACACATATAATAACATGAGAAATAATATGATCTAATATAATATTCTTCCAGAAATGTTCCCAATATGTTGCTAAAGATGTTTTTAAAGATGTTGATACAGTTCCAAATGATGAATATTTTCAATTACAAATGTTATTAGAAATAGATAATGATGATAAAATGAGTGAATTTTGATAAATAAAACATTGTAGGGATAATTAATATTGATTCAAATTAATGTAAATGTGTTGTAGGAAATATTATATGAGATATAAAATGATTAAGATAAATAACTAGTAAATTATGATTACAATATAGCTTCATTAGAATTATCTGATATTGCATGTTATCTTGAGATGTTTCAAACTTAAATTTCAACTTAGAATTCATAACTAAATCAAAAATATTTATATCATATAATAACTTAAAATTAAGATAAAATCTAAACTTAAAATTAGCATAGTAATATATATAGAAAAGGTATCATATAATAAAATCATGTGAAAAAGATGATACGTCCAAAATATTTAGAACCAAATACTATTTTGAAATATATAATAAATATTGAGGAAATATGTAAGGTTTGTTTTATATTTATTTTACCCTAACTACACATAATAAAATGTTATTATAAATTTAGAAATTTAAATACTAATTGTATATTATTAATGGAGAACATTTAACAAAATAGGGGTCCAATTAAAATTAGATGGTCACATTTTACTTTGAAAGGAATGATTTTCCCTAATTTAATATATATTAAACCATTTTGATATCAAATTGACTTCAATTTAGCTGCAATTGACATTAGATGGTTACAATTATTTCACAGAGTTATATTTGCCCAGATTGTGTACTTGATTAAACCAATTACTCTTTTAGTTTTATATAGTGTGTAATTAGATATAATAAAGCCTGAAATGGCATTAAATGGTCACATTTATTTACACCATGCTTAGTTAGCATGAATTATGTTTTGGATTGAAAAAATCAAGTAATTTGTCTATTCTAATACATACATTGGGTCAATTGAGTTCCAACTAACATTAGATGGTATAAATTAATTTCATGACATTGGATTGTTTCTAACTATGTATTAGATTAACCTAATTACTTTGGTTTTATCTAATATGTGTTGAGGGACATTCTAATCCCAATGGACATCATATTATTGCATCTAGTTCCAACAGGATTAATTACCCCTAATTTTCTACCATATTTGATCAATCAAGTACTTGGCTCAATATAGTATGTAATTAGGGCCATTCAAGATATAATTAACATTAGATGGTCACATTTGGTTACAAAAGGATCATTAGACCCCAAATACATACTAGATAAATTCAATTAAATAATAAGTGGTATGTAATTTGAGAATATTGACCCATAATTTAAATTAGATGATAAAACTTGCTTGCACATGGCTAAATTGATTCTAATTATATATAGATTAAATCTATCAAGTACTTTGTTAAATCTATAACTTAATCAGGGTCAATTATGCTCTAACGACTTAGATGGTTACAATTCATTTAACGGATATTAGTTATTCCCAATTACATACTATATTATAAAAAAATATTAATTTAATCTGGCACATAATTAGGGTTAATTGAGTGCCATTTTATGTTATATGATCACATTTGTTTTACACAAGAATTGAATAGACCCAATTGTGTACCAGACTAAACTAATCAAGTAAATGGTTCAATCTAGTATGTAATGGGTTTAGGGCTCGATTACTACCAACTATGTAAAACACTAAATAAATTACATAAATGGTTCAATATGATACAAAATTTTGTCTTATCAAGCCCCAATTGACGTTATATGGTCACATTTGGTAGATGTGTGGGGATAAATTGGTTATAATTATCTACCATATTAAACCAATAAAAAAATTGGTTAAAAATGTTTCTTAATTTGAACCAATTAAGCCTTAGATGATATTAAAAGGTTGTTATTCATTTCATGGGGTCCAGTTGACCACAATTTAATATCATATTGAAACAAATAATTTTTGCGTTCAATTAAGAATGTAGTTTGGGCCAATCCAACCCAAATTCAACACTAAAATTTGTCAATTTTTTATTATAACTAATTTACAATCAAATTGTATGATTTGAAACTATATTAGCATTGGCAGTGATATTAAGAATTAGTATTATCCTCTTGTTAGCCCATCATTAGTGTAAAATTAAGGCTAAATGTAAGGGTAAATTTAACAAATTTCCCCTTAATATATATTAGGTTGCACAAAACATAATAAACAACATATTATGTTGGGAAAAATAAATGTCACATTCTCATTTTGAATTTTTTAGCCTACATTATTTGACATGGGGAGGGAAATGTGTTTTTTTTATAGATGGTTTGTGATGTTTCCATTGATATAATGATTGTGTGTTTTGATTTTCTTTGTTGGGGTTTATTTTATTTGAGATTTTTTTCATGGTTTTACATTAATTTTCAAAATTTATGTGTTATAATCATGTCCAAAAAAGTGAAACCCAAAAAATCTAAACAAAATGCAAAAATGTAATGGGGTATTAATTTTTTAATTTCCTTGTGGGTGGGTGACATCAAAATAAATGATTATTAGATTATTATGAGGATGGATATAAATATCAATAAATCAAGGGATTTAATTGGTGACACCCCTTAGTATAAGAATTGAATAAAATTATTTAGAGAAGAGGTAGAGGCATTAAATTTAAAATACATATAAGGATGAAGGAATGAAGGATAACACACTAGATAAAACATGAAGTTCATAAGATGAGGATAAAGCTAACTACCTTAGTCTTAAAACCCAAGTTTTTTTTCTTTATTTGTTAAATTATAGATGTGAAATTTTAAAAAATATAAACGTCAAGAATAATAAAATTTAAGATTTAAAAAATGTATATTCAAGAAAAATACATTTTATAGTAAAATTGTCAAACTAAGAAAATTTCAGGATTAATAAAAATTATGAAATTTTATATTTTAGTGAAAAATAATAAAAATAGGTAAATTAGGTTTTAGAAATAACATTAATAATTTGGGGATTTTATGTTTTGATAATAAAATAAATGAAATTTAGGGTTTAATTAAAAATTTAATAAATCAGATAAATAATAGTTTATATAAAATTAAGAAATTTTGAAGTTTAATAGGAAAATAGAAAAAAACTATAATTAGGAGAGATTAGGGTTGATAAGATATTATAAAATTAAATAAATGGAATAAATTTAGGTTTAATTAGAAATTTTTTGAAATCAGAAAAAGATTGGATTTATAAAATTAAGGAAAATTTAGACTTTAGCGAAAAAGTTGGAAAACAGATAAATAATGATTTAAATAAAAAATAAAAACATTGGAGAAATTTATTCTTTAGCTAAAAATCAAGAAATTAAAATTAAATTTTATAAATTAAGGAATATACCATTTCTAAAAATATTTATGAAAATTTACAAATTAAGGTTTGTAAAATATTAGTAAATTATTTAAAATTTAAAATGAAATAGGGAAAATGTGTCAAAATATAGGGAAATTATGAAAAAGGAGAAATTTATTAAATATTAAATAAACTAAAAAGATAGAGAAAAAATATATGAAAATTAGGAAACTTAAATAAAGTTTTAAAAAGTAGGAAAAATATGAAAAGGAATTGAAGTATCATGAAAGATGAGAAACTTGTTGAAAATTAACTAAAAATAGGAAAAATACTTAAAAATATAAAAAATGTTTAACCCTAAATTTTATATATTGGGGTTATATGGGGTTAAAAGTGATAAAGATAGACTAAAATACAAATATGATAAACTATCTTTATAGTAGACCAATAAGGTGCTAAACATAGATATAACATATGTTAAATTCATAAAATTAAGATATACATAAAATAAGAAGTACAACTATGATAGTTATGAAAATGACAAGGAATTAATGTACTTAGCTAGTTATGATGGTAACATGGTTTTGAATATAAAATAGATAAGAAGTAGACTAGCTCCACAGAACATTCACATAAATCTAGATTGATTGCCTCTAGATCCATGACACTAGCATCAACCTAGTACAATTATGTGAATACAACTATTTGAACAAGATTTACATGTCTTATATAAAATACCTATTAGAAAATAATGTTACTATCTAGATTATTTTAAGTTTATTTTCACCTTCACTACAGTATATTTAGATCTACATCATAGACTATCGCTCTTCATGAAATTTTAGAACCCTAGTTTTTCATCTTCATAGTGACTTTGGGGTAAAATGGGTTAGTGGGAACATGGTATTTATCTAACCCCAAATTATAACCACATATATATCCATTTCATAAAATAGATACTTGAAACTATTTAGTTCTCCCCTACATGTTAGCTTGTGTGTGAATCATGCAATATGTGAAAAACAAGTACAATTGTGACCTAACATTTAACTTAGGAAATATAGTTCTTAGACTAATCCTTTAGTACTTAAGATATTTCTATTTCATGCACATATGAATGATATAAAATTAAGATAAAATATAGAATATTTTATTTATCAATTTCTTAATTGAATGCTTTGATAAGTTCCCTTGTGTATTTTCTAGGTATCTGCTAGGTTTTATAGGTGACGAATGAATGAGGGTTGATCTTGTATTTATATCAATTTTTTTGGATAATAAATTGTATTAAACTACATAGGATAACAATTATAATATGTTTCATTTGTGAATTATATGAATTTAGGGAATTGGACACTTGTGTTAGAGTAGGACACTTGCATTGATGCAGGTTTTTTTATATAGGATGCTAATGTCCAGGGAATTAGAAATTAGGTATAGACTAAAAAATTATAGAGGTAGAAGATAATTTTTTTTAAGAATTATGGGTAAGATATAAATTATGGGTTATCAGCATAAGACTTGTCAAACAAAAAAATAGGTCAAGGGACACAAGCTAGAGCAGATGCAGGGCCTCTGAAAGTGGGAAAGGTCCATAACTTAGAGGAAAAGATAAAGTCTAAGTTTTCTAAATGTACAATACTGAGGTTATATATAATTGATAAATATTATATATATCTCCTCCACCTTAATATATTAATGATATTGTTGGTTTAAAGGATAAGATATATGTAACTAGGTGTGTATAATATGTCATGCCTTTGCATGAGTCAAATTTAAGTGCTTTATTGATGACTAACTTACAACCAATAGCATATTACTATATATAATTGGTTCTTATAATCTTAAATTGAATTTATTGAAAATATTAAAATTTAAAGAGAAAGGTTTATGAGTAAACATGTGTATCAATTTTATTGCCTTGCCTATTGGCATGTTGATTTACAAAGATATATGATTCTAAGGAACTAAAACATAAATTAGGATATATATAAGGAGATAGAGATATTTTAAGGAATGTGCACCCAACCTTGGAAAAAATGGTGAGTTTCCACTTGCTAGTAGAGAATTGATCGACCATGAAACCTAATCATACCAATAAGCTAGTGAACATGAGTGAAAAAAGTTAAATAATACTATCAATTTGGCAAGGCTGGATGATAAAAATAAGTCCAACCATAAAAATTTGCAAGATTGAGTGATTTAGTCACCTCAATATATTAAAAGTGAACCAACTATTGTAGTATATTATCCCAATACAATCTATAAAAGTCCATCCTAGTGGGTGATGATAGTTATTGATAGTGTTTTAAAATATTAAATTGATACAATATTAGGTACACATTGCATAGCATATGCACCATATATATGACTCACACTAAAACTATTTATAACAATGGTAGAAATGTATATATCTCTACCACAAGTGTGTATCAAAATTATATAACTATGTGCTTTGTATATTTAAAAAACTATGTAAGTGTGGATAACATGTTTCCAAAGCATGCCCATATATGTAGAAATCTAAAAACTAAAATAACTGCCAATGTGGAAGACATGATTCCAAGGCATGCCCTCACTAAATCTGGGTGTGCCAAATACTAAATAAGTGTGGAGAGTATGATTTCAAATCATGAACCCATTGAATCTAAAAATGGTGAATTTGTGAAATCCATGTCTATATGAAACACCACTTCTGAATTTGAAAATTGATATAAGTTCCAAGTACTGAATATGTGTGGACAATAAACTTCAAAATCATTCCCCCACTAAATATAAAACTATGCCAAGTGTGGATAACATGCCTCTATGACATACCCACACTAATATGCACCTCCTTTAAGGTGAATTAATAATATACCTAGTAGTTACCTCACCTTACAATGATAATAGAACTATATAATCTATAAATGAAACCATGTAGCATATAGAAGAACATGTCTAAATACTTATAGAATTTAAACACATAGAACAATGTGATTACATTAATTCCAAATATGAATGATATATATAATGGAAAAATTTAGATAGTAATAGTACAATATCAATAAGAAAATCAAGCACACACATAAGAGCACTCAAAATCAAGTCAACATACAATGGTCCTACAAGACCATAAATAAAGGGCATGTTCAAATGTCTCATAATCAAAGGGAAACAACTTATTCAAATGTCCATGAAATCAATAATGACATATTCAACTTTCCTATAGAACATGCATAGGCATAATGGCCAAAAATATTGGATCATATTCAAATACTCAAATAAACAAGATAATATCAAGTCAAGGCACTCAAGAAAGTACATAAAAAGAAGTATAAGTAAACACCATAAAAATACCATTATATACTATCGATCAAATGTGTTAGAAAAAAATTATAATTGCATATCATATCAAGTACCATGCATAAGATATAATCATGGATAAAGGCATGTGTAAATACACGTATGAGCTCAAAACATGATAATGTAAAATGACCATAGAATGATATAACATGAAAGTATCATGATCATAGAGGTGGGTTCCCCAATGTCCATGTGACATGAGTAAAGGAAGGCCAAACATCTCAAATATTAATATCATGTATCTATGTATAACTATATCACAATCAAATAGAAGTGTGAGATGCATGTATGTATATTAACTAATATTTTATCCATCAACATGGAACTAACACATATATGACAAGGAGCAAATAAAACTTTTTTTAATCTAAAAATATTTTTTGAGTTTTTATATGTGATTTGAATTTTTTGAGCACTTTTTTATATATTTGAAGAGATTAATCTATGATCTCATCCAATGGATGGTCATAGGTATCTCTCTACTCAATGATTGAAAACATTAAGTTGAATATTTTACATTATTTGCATCATGATTGGATAAATTTTTAAGGTACATAACATATTGCTCTTCATTATTGACATGTGTAACTTATAATAAATAATGTTATCATTTAGAAGATGTATTATGGCCTTCATGAGAAAAATAAATACCTTGTCGATTTGGATCAATTTTATCTTCCATTTCTTATAACCAAAGAGTTCCTAATGTAAATTCATATGGAGATGTGGTAGGCATAAATAAAACCCATGATTGAATTAATTTATGACAACAAGAAATCAGAATTATTATGTTTCTAAATGATTATTTCCAACCTAATTTATTTTTTAAGTTTGTTAGATCTATGTTAATCTATTGTAAATGTCTTACATTAGAAGTAGCTTTTGATTGTGTAGAATAAATATGGTTATGCCAACAATACGCACCATCCATTAATATTGTAATTGTTAAATATTGTTGACATGAATGATTTTTGTGTTGTTCACCATGGTCTTTTCATAGGATGTCGAACTTGAAGCTATCACATTTTGAGTAACCCTTGTAGAGCACCCATGTAAAGATTAGGAACTCCATATTTTTGTTCATAATTTTGAATTGGTAAGTCAGCTCGATATTTTGTTTAACGAATAAAACTATGATACTTAGAGGGAATACGTTAAGATACTTTGGGTGAGTAAGGACTAATTATTCATATCTATGCACATCCACATATAAATCTATAAATAACTCATATTATTTAGGGAATGCTCTTTTTTTTAATGGTGAAAGAAGCCCTCTACAAAAATTAAATTAGAATTCAAAAATTGTTTGTCAAAATGCTAGTTCATATGATGTACTTTTCAATTTAATATTACAATCTTGAAAGGATTAATCATCACATTACATGAAATGGTGAAAATTTGATAATATATGTTTTGACACCTTGTGAATATTGAAATCAAGGAAGAAATCATTTTATAATTGGGAAAATGTGGTTAAGTAACCTTTTGGTAGGCTATAAGACCAATTATGAGCCTCATTAAAAATGTTCATGTGGAATATTTTTAACAATAATTTTTAATATTTTTATCATTGACAAAAATAATGTACATAGTTAATCATCTGGTCAAATGGGTCCTTATGACTCAATAAGAGATGTAAATCATGTAGTTCAAAATCTTGTGGATAACGATATTCAAATTTACATCATGTAAGAGGTTCATTGTTAAATGAAATCACATTTGCATTAGTATTATGGAAAACCATTTGTAGTTGAAGTATATAAACATGTTTTTGAAGTATTACATTTGAACAATGGTCTCTTTCATTGATTTTATCATTGATTATAACCCACCAACTTTTTTGAATTGAGGCATATGAGTATCATCATCCTCATGGATAAAAACTCCATGTTCATGATCACTAAATTTAGGATATGTCAATAATGGTAATGAATATTTGCATTTTGGTACGTTTTGGATATCATTTGAATAACTTTGATTATTGTAATAATTTAGTTCATTCTCTTTATAATTAGTTTTTAAATTTATCATAATTTCATTATGTATTTTTTAAAACTTTTTACTATTATATGGAAGAGCATCTTAGTCATATACAATCATTTTTGTTGTAGAATATGCATGAATCATCTAATTAAATGACTTTCCTTTTTGGTGACTCATGGAGTTTTTTCTAAAATCCCAATCCTTGATAATTTATGTTGTTCTAAGAGATATAATGTGGGTTGTAAATTAGTCATGCTTACCTAATCCTTTGCCTTTCAATCCATATTTTAGAAAATACTAGAGGAAAAAAATATATGATGGTGGTGTAGGAAATACATGTAAAGTCTCTTTATCTTACCTAATATGGATAAAATCATCTCTTGAAATGGTAAGAGAACAAACTTTATTAGAGAAATGGTATACCATATCTCAAATATTTGATATTTAAGGCTTTAACACTTATAATAATATAAGATTAATCCATTTTCACCATTAGTAAAAAGTTGGAGGGTTTCATAATCATAGTCATCAAAGCAATTGATATCATCCATGAAGAGAGAGGTAAAGAATACAAAGATTAGGAAAAGCTAGGTAAAAAACATCCTAAATGGTACACTTAGGTAAGAATAATTTTCAAAGGTTCAGTTCAAAAAATATTTAACCTTAAGTTTTATAGATTAAGTTTATCTAGGATTAAAGGGCATAGAGATAGCCTAAGGTACAAGGGTGATAAACTATCTCTATACCTAGACAATTAGATACTAAAATCAAACATAAAATATATTGAATTCATTAAACTGAGATAGGCTTAAAATTGTAAGTATAACTATGCTAGATATGAAAAATATAATGAAGTAATGGACTTAGATTGTTTTAATGTTGAGATAGTTCTGGATCTAAAATAAGAATGAAACAAACTAGAAGGTGATTCTAAAATAGTCACCAAATTTTAGATTGAGTGCCTATGGATTTATAAATAATCTATGAATAATATTATCATCCTATGAAATTTACATTGACACTATTACTTAAACAAAATGTAGGTGTATTATATATAATACTTTTTGGAAAATGATGTGCCCACATGGATACTTCTACGTTTATCTTTGCCTTCTCTATGGTGCATTCAGATGTGGGTCATTAATTATTTCTCCTCATGAAATTTTAAAACCCTAGTTCTTCATCTTCATAGTGACCTTGGATAAATATATTTTAGTGGGAGCATGGTGTCAAACTAACCCCAAAGACCCCTATGTCAATGTGTGCTACTTACATATCTAATACTTGAAAGATGTCCTCATACTAATGTAGTTTTACACTACATGTTGGCTTAATTGTGATTCATATAATATGTGGAAAGTAATTACAACATTGACCTAAATTGAAACTTGGAAAATATAGATATTGGGTTTATGCTTCAGTACTTCTGACTTGTGTATATTATATCCCCATGAATAATATGGAAATAGGATAAAATATAGAAGCTCATATTTATTGAGTGCTTGATTGGATGGTTTAATAAGTTTCCTTAGGTATTTTTAGGTGCTTGCTAGGTTTTTGTAAGTGAGTGGTGTATCCTCACTATAATCTCACAAAATAATTCAAAGAAGCTAAGGAAATAATAGGTAATAACACTATCATGAATTAGAGATGAACATCAAAATATCTCTCATATATTTCTATAATATAACACCATTAAAAATCTTCACACATACTCCTTAGTGAGAAAATATTAACAACATACTATGTTCAAATGAGGCATACAATACTTACAATGAAACTCCTCACAATAAACTTTCCATCAACTATCTACACACAAAACTTCCAAGCTAAGCATCCAAGCCACTATGAAATTACAAAGAGGACTTCAAGGCAATATTTAGAAAATAAACTAAAAAATAAAGCATAAAAAAAACTAACCCACTCAAGAATTAGTCCCCATCCACTTAGATGGGTAAGGATAAACAAGGAAAAGTAGAAAACAAAGAAACACCATGCCACATTACTCACGTGGATGATCATTTTTGATTGACAATGATCACATGGAAAATTTGGCACCAACTCTCATGGGAAGTCAAAAAGGAAAAAGAGATTGCAATTAAGAATTGTGTGAATTGTATCCCCACTAACAAAACCTTTAAAAAGAATGTGGGTTCCATTTTGATCATCCTTTTCTTGTCCTCTCATGACAAATTAATCCCATGCCACCTATGAAAATTTGACTTTCGTGTCCTCTCATGACAAATTCATAAAATTGGATCCAATAAAATTTAAAAGCATTATGGAAATGCCTCTTCACCATAATATAAAACAACTCAAGAATCTTCAAGGCAAGTTATAGGCCATTTAGTGGTTGATTTTTCAACTAGTAGACAAATGCCAACCCTTCATCCATATTTTTAATATGGTGACCTATTTTCATTATAAATCTGACTATCTATAAACCTTTGACATTCTTAAACAATATCTAGGAAATCATCCCATGTTATCACCAATAGTCATGGGAAGAACACTTGATGTAGTGGCATCTTATAAGGACCCTAAAATGGAATTAATTTTGGCTTAAGTAGTAGTTTAAGTATTTCATAGATGTCATAGATATTAAATAGTCTTTAGTTGTGGTCTAGGTATCTTGAAGATGCATAAAATTTAAATTATGGCTTTTCCCACCAAAATGTTTTTTTTTTAAAATTGAATTTCTAAAGCCTTGTCTAAGGAGTTTAATGTAGTTGTAAAGGTGGAAAGGTTTATAAAACCTATCTAAGAGCTTTTCTGACAATGAGAATGTTCCTAAAATATTTTTTTAGCCTATAGTCATGATCATATATTGGTAATATTGGTAAAGCATGAATAATGCAATCCACAATGACCTATCGGAGGGAAACCACCAAGAAACAATTATGTACCTTCTTGGAGTTGTTTTTGATTTTTTTTTTTTTTTTTTTTTTAAATAGGTAATTCCATTTTATAATTTATATTATGGATATGGAAATAATTTTTTTGTTGAATTCATGACTATCTATGGTGCAAGAATTCTATGTGTATGAGATTGGCATAGATAAACAGAGTATCTATTTCTAGGTGTTTACTAGGTTTTTGTAAGTGAGTGGTGTATCCTTACTATAATATAAAAAAATAATTCAAATAATCTAAGGAAATAATAGTTAATAACACTCTCATGAATCCGAGATGAACATCAAAATATCACTCTCATATAATTCTTCAACATAACACCATTAAAATTATTCACACATACTCCTTAGTGAGAAAATATAAACAACACACTATATTCAAATGAGGCATACAATATTTACAATGACACTCCCCAAAACAAACTTTCCTTCAACTATCTACACACAAAACATCCAAGCTAAACATCCAAGCCACTATGAAACTAAAAAGAGGACTTCAAGTCAATATTTAGAAAATAAACTAGAAAAGAAAATTCAAAACAACTACCTTACTCATGAATTAGTCCCCATCCACTTGGATGGGTAAGGATAAAAAAGGAAAAGTATAAAACAAAGAAACACCATGCTACATTACTCACATGGATCATCATTGTTGATTGACAAGGATCACATAGAAAAGTTGGCACCAACTCTCATGGGAAGTCAAAAATGAAAAAGAGATTCTAATTAGGAATTGTGCGACTTGTATCCCCATTAAAAATACCTTTAAAAATAATTTGGGTTCAATTTTCATCATCTTGTTCTTGTCCTCTCATGACAAACTCATCTCATGCCACCTATCTAACTTTGACTTTCTTGTTATCCTATTTTCCAAACTATGCTTGGGCTTACTTAAGCTTCATTCAATAGACTTTAATTATTATCCCTCCTCAATATTCAACTTTCAATGGCCATTATCTTCCTCCTTGTGGATGTCACATGATTTTTTTTCATGAAACAACAACTTACCATCTTCATATCCTTGATGCATTATTTTGTAGAAAACATACTTTATGACAATACTTCTTCTTTAAGAGGTAATAATACTACATTTGTGCCATATTTCAAAAAAGACTATGTAATATTTTCTCCATCATGAGTGACTTTCCTATCAAATTTTCATGGTCTCCCTAATAATACATGGCATGCATCCATGGGTAAAACATCACACCACAATTCATCTCTATAACTATTTCTTATGGAAAGCTTCACCAAACATGTCTTTCCAACAATAACTTCATTTACTTTTTTTAAATATGAATCCCTTTATGTATTAGGATGACTTTCACAATTCAATTCTAATTTCTCTACCATTTATTTAGATATTTTATTCTAATAAATTCCACCATCAATAATGACTTTGCATACTTTTCAAACTGAAGTTCACCTTGTTTAGAAGATATTTGTTTGTACCCATGCATCACCAACTTCTTTACTCTACTGCATCTCTTTCTTTGGAGATATCATGGTCCTCATCACCATGATATTATCTCATACATCTGCTACTATAACTTTAGTAGATTGATTTTCTAACTCAGCTTCAACTAAGTTCACTCTTCGACAATACTCTTATCTTATTTATTTACCATGATAATCAAGACAATTATTTTACTTATGTACTTACACTCCAAATTTACAATTAATAATAGCTCTAATTTTGTTTTTAAACCAACTTATAAGACCTCTATATCCTCATCCTCTTTCAAATCATCTTCCTCTTTTATGAGTTTGGAAGCCTTATTTGTTAACTTCTCTCCTCTATGTACCATGTGATGATTCTCTTCTTATATGATTAGATCCATGACTAGTGGTATTGAAACCACCTTGTCCCCATGCTTGATGGGATTATTTTATTATTACACTAAATTCCATTCTATCAACTTATCTATTTTTTTAATCTTTTTCTTTCAAGATTAACTAATAAGCCTCTTCCATACACAACACTCTATGCATACTCGACTCATATTGAATGGAAAATTTTAATACATTCACATATATTGAAGATATTTTATCATTTATTTCTTCATGCTCCACTCTTATGGATAGATTTTAGAATTCATCTGTGTACTCTTGTAGACTATGTTCCATCTAATTTAAATTCTAGAATCTCCTATAGAGGATTTGAGATTTATGTATAAGAAGGAACTTCTCCCTTAGCTTATTTTTCATTTTAATTCATTTACTAATATTTTTATTTTTTTCATTTCTCTCTGCTTTAAATGATCCCACCAGATCATGGAATTATATTTCAACTTGGTACATGCAAACTTCACC
Organism: Torreya grandis; assembly: GCA_037957365.1. Taxonomy (NCBI): domain Eukaryota; kingdom Viridiplantae; phylum Streptophyta; class Pinopsida; order Cupressales; family Taxaceae; genus Torreya; species Torreya grandis. Next base: position 766,466 of record JARHVA010005714.1, read on the forward strand.
TTCTTATCTTTTGGCATGGTCTTCCACTCAAATAATTTCTCCATGATATTCAACCAATCAACCAGCTCCTCAAGTTATAAACTACCTCCATAGTTTGTAACTTATAATTACAAACCATCATTTCCATCTTATAAAATTCTAATTAGGCTATCCTCCATTAATATTATCTCTACTTCATGTTGAAATTCTTCTCCAAAAATTGTTTATTCTTCAACATCATCTACTCTTTGACTTCATTGATTATTGAACATGGTGGATGGATGTGCCATTTCCCTTCTCATCTATTTCGTATCTTTATTCACTAGATAATATCATCCTAATATTGATATTTTGACATACCTATAATAAAATCACTTCCTCATTTTCACTCACATATTATCCTCACAATCTTTCCATAGGAATCAAAATTTGCTTTGATACAACTCAATGTGCCCTAACTATAATCTTACAAAATAATTCAAAAAAATTAAGGGAATAATAGGAAATAAAATTCTCATAAATTATATATGAACATAAAAATATCACTCTTATATATTTCTTCACTATAAAACCATTAAAATTATTCACACATACTCCTTAATGAGAAAATATTAACAACACACTATCTTCAAATGAGAGATACAAGCCTTACAATTATACTAATCAAGATAAATGTTCATTCAACTCTATAGACAAAGAACATCCATTGTAAGAATCTAAGCCACTATGAAATTATAAAGAGGAATTAAAATCAATATATAGAAAAATAAATGGAAAATAAAACATGAAAACAACTACCCCACTCAAAAATTTGCCCCCTCTGCTTGGATGGATAAGGAGAAACCAAGAAAAGAGGAGTATAAAGAAATATCAAGCCACATTACTCACATGAATCATCATTGCATTTTTATAAGGATTACATTTTAAAGTTGGTGCTACCACTCATGGGAAGTCAGAAAGGAAAAAAATATTCCAATTAGGAATAGTGTGACTTATCTCCCCACTAAAAAAAATTTAAAAAAAACTGTGGGTTTCATTTGACCATGCCTTTCATATCCTTTCATGACAAATTCATCCCATACCACCTATGAAATGTAAAATAGTGTCCTTATGGAATAGTGGTGATTTGGAATAGTGCTAATAGTGTTAATTAGGAATAGTGTCAAATAGTTTCAACTAAGACACGTCACCAATGGAATATTAGCACCACATCATTGAGGAATGAATGAGGGCTGATATTTTATTTATATCAATTCCTTTAGATAAGTAAGACTCATTAAAACAAATAGGTTAACCATTAGGATACATTTCATTTGAAAATTAGATGACTTTATGGCATTGAACACTCATCTTGGAGTAGGACACCTACGCTGATGTAGGTATCTATCCAAGATGCTAGTGTCCAGGGAACAAGAAAGTAGGTATATACTCAAAGCATGCAGAGGTAGAGGTTTTAATCATTATAGGTAAGATAGAAGGTATGGGTTAACAACATGAGATTAATCAGAGTAAAAGATAGGCCAAGTAGCATACGATAGAGTACATGTGAGACTTTGGAAAATGGGAAAGTTTCAAAATTGAGAGGAACAACCAAGGTCAATGTTTGTCAAGTGTATAAGACTGAGGTGATCTATGATTCATAAATATCATTTACAAAAAAATAGAAAAAATGGAAAAATAGAAAAAGTATGTAAACTTAAAGAATCTTACTAAAATGGAAAAAAAATTAAAAAAATTATGAAATATTATGATAAAATAGGAAAATTTAAAAGAATCAATAAATTTATATTAATTAGTAAAAATAAATAAAATCATGGAAAATTAATAAGAATATGATAATTTAGAAGATATTAGGAAGCAAATAAGAAATTTAATAAAAAAAAAAGGGGGGGAAAACTAGGAAAATGGGAATATTAGGAAAAAATAAGAAATATCATAAGATTTAGAGAAATTAGTTGGAAATAGGAAAATATAGAAAAATCAAGAAATTTAAAAAATTGTTGAAATTTGAAAAAAAATTAATAAAAAATAAAAAAATATAGAAATTTATAGGAAAATAGGAAAATATGAAGAAAATAGTAAAAATTAATAAAATTTGGGGGAATTAGTGGAAAATAGGGAAAATTAAAAAGAATTATTAAAATTCCCCAATTTATGGGTCTCTGTTATTGATAACTATTCATAGAATGTAAGACAATGTGAATTAGATCCTCCCTCCCCTTAGATGTTTAAAAATGATTTTCTATGGTGAAGCTTGGGGAAAATATGAGGAATCAAGTGTTTTTTACATTACAATGGATTATTGTGGGTATTTGATTAGAGCAACGTCCCTCAAGCTGGTTGATGGTACCAATAACTAGGTTTATTCCCATGCACTAGTTTTGGGTATCAAGATGGATTTACAATATGGACTAGAGAATTAATAATTGAGCAGGACTTTATGGTCATGATTCATATTATTTTCTAGAAGGATGATTTGGATTAGTTGATAAAAAAAATTCTAACAAAGTTTTCCTTGGTTAGAGTATTTCTATTTTTTGAAAACTCAACATTGCTTCAAGAATTTAACTCAGCTACTAAATTTATTTCTAACCAAGGCATCAATTAATCTATAAATATTGTGATGGAAAATATAGAAAGAACCTACCTTGATTCTTTGTCCTCATCATTGATTTATCTTGTTTAGTGGTGTTCTTGCTAATATTTGCTTATTACTACTTTTTGTTTCCACTATTCTCCTGTTTGTTTTTTTATCTATCCCCATAGTTATTTTTTGTGATGGTTGGTTATGTTACAATTTACCCTAAGTTATGGTGGATGATTACGAAGAGGAAGTGACATTTATATCTACCTTCGTTATTGTTCTTAACCAACCAACACAAGGGGGCTTAACCTTTCAATGAAAAGTTGTGTCATATAATTTTTCCCCTGAATATTAATTTTGGAAGTTGATTTTATTTAATAATTTTAAAAATCAAATAATTTTAAGAATATATCTCATTTTTAGTTGAAATATTTTTTGAAATTTTACTTTTTTTGAGTTCTACACATTTATGTTATTCTCCTTATAAAATTGATCCTGTATGGTTTTAGGTGGGTTGCATTTATTCTTTTCCTTTGCATGCTTGTGTTTATTGTGTATATGTGATGATTCTATAAGTATTTAAATGTCCTAATTTTATACTCACTCAATTATAAAGTATCAACCTATGCATTATCATGGAAAATTTATTTCCCATTACACAAATTACTTATTTGGATGCATTTTGAGCTGAGTCTAATATGAATGGTTAATTTTGGTCATGTCGATTCACCTATCTCTATTTGAGAGATAGCACTAGATGAGGAGAGTCAATTCTACACCAATAGTTATACTTAGAAAGACTAACTATGTTTTTTGGTGTACATAAATAAAACACTAACTCATGAAAAAGAATTGTAATCCATTCCTCTATTGATATATTAATACTCTTATTGACTTAGATCAATAAAATAAGTGGGCTTACACTTGTTACAAGGTTCTTGGTAACTTATTGTTGTATATTTCAATGGATTTTGGTTACCATGCAGAGCATACATAATATGCATGCACTATTAGGAGCATTCATAAGTCTCTTTTTAGAGATTATACTAATTTTTATATCACTCCTTCTCCTCCTCCTCTTCCTATTTTCTCTTTAGAGATTGTTTTACTCTCTCCTCTTACTTTTATTTCTTATGATGACACATTTCTGATGGATAATGCTCTTCTTTCTATTGAACCACCACAATACGATGACATTATGCCTACCTTAAGCTATCATATCTTAGAATCCACTTTTGTTCCTATATAAAATAATTATTTTATAGATCCATTATATATTTTCATTTTGAAGAAGGATATTAGTGATAGTACACCTATTAGGAGCATCAATGACTCATCTCTTTTTGTGGATTATCAAATTTAGTTGATTAGCCATGCTTTACACCTCACATGGGCATTATTTTATCAAATGTTCCATGTCATTATTATGACAAGTCTACTACAGTGATATTACATTCAGTTCATATGCATGATCTTAGTAGACCTATGCTACACTTTAGTTTTAGACCAAATTAAGATATCTTCATACTCTTCCCTTAATTTTACATATTTAAATGGGTATAATTTCAGTACACATCATGTTCATGCTCTAAAAAAGGGAAGAAAAACTTTTTATTAACGATGGAGATTTTTTATTCTCTATTTAGAGGATCTGCACGTCAACCTTAGTCATTTTACAAGATCTGCTATAAGTAGCTTCAACATATTCTATAGAGACTTCTAATCTCTCTATTTTTTATGTACTTTGGTAAATCATCAATATTTTATGTTGGGACCCAATTCCTCTATCCACCTAAGCTACGTTTAAGGGGGGTGTTGGCATAAGCTTTTTTCTATGAAGTTGATTTACCTACATGGTTTTGATAACTTGTTTAGGTGTCACTTAAGTGTTTAATAAAGGTCATTGAGAAGGATAATCTCACATTTATGATGTTGTAAGAAAATGTCTATCTTCCACCTATATGTGTACCTCTTCTAAATCTATTTGGCTAATTAATATAGAACTAATCAGGAAAGTTATTACATTTGAATGTGTTTGCACATTGTGAGCCTTTTTCTTCTCATCTGTTCATTATTTCACTACTCCATATGGATTCACGTTCATACATTTGATCTTATCTAGTTATCGATCCTCAAATGTAGCCCATTTTGACAGGGAAGAAATTAATAGATCACTAATCCTGTTAGACCCATGGGATTTGAGGAAGAATAATTTAAAATTATAATTATTTTACTTTTAATTATATTTTTAAACTACTATATGTTTTAGTTTGTATTCTTTTTAAATTTGAATGGTCTCATTAGTTTTGAGTATACAACCCCTTAGCCTAATATATATGGTTTCATTAGTCTTGTATTTTTGCACTTTAGAGGATGTATCAAAACAAACTCTTAACTTAAAATAATTAAGGTGAAGAGTTATATATGTTCACTATACAAAATAAATGAAAAAAATGTTAATTTTTTTTCTAATCTCACTATTATTATAACTATTGAGATATATTTTCTATCATAAGGACATTTAAAATATTTTATCTATTTTACAGAGGTGACATTATCCTATTGGATATATAAAGCCTTTGTTAGTATTGTGTTTTAATAATGAAAGATATGATTGTAAGAAAAAAACCATTTTTTCTTCCGATTTAGAGATTTATATGTACTTTCTCCAAGATAATTTAACTATTGTATACATCTATATCAAGTGAACATTCATATTGATATTTTTTTATGGTAACCCTAGAATATCTAGTTTTGGTGGAGTCAATCATATTTTTATAGAAATAGTTTTATTTATACTTAGGTAAGACATTAGGATTTTCTTTTTGAAAGATTAATATTGTGAAAACATCTTTTATATACCAATGCTTTTATTTTCATCGTAATCAATATCAAGATGTTTTTTGTTTCTTACATTCAAATCTAATTATAGTTATAATGATTAACATTGTCTAACTTCTTAGTAGATAAAATTAATAAAGATATACTACGTTTAAAATAAGTATTAATATTGATTTGATTCTTATTAAAAACATATTACATTTAAGATAAGAATTAATATTGATTTGATTCATTTTTCAATATAGATCAATGTAATATTTTTGAGGACATCATACGTAACCATGTAATACACACTTGTTATAATTGATACTCTTAATATCATCATACATAATCACACAATACATAATTGTTATTTTAAAAATAATTTAAAAGGCAGATCATCTAACAAACATTTATGATCTTTGTATTCTTAACTTTGTATATATATTAATCTTTAAAATATGAAAATACTATATCTCTTATTTATGATTTTCTTAAAAAATTACTGAAATTTATTAATATAATATAAAATTGTCTAACCACCATATTAAAATAATAATAATAATTAGAAAAGATGGCTATCCATCATATTAAAAAACAAAAAGTAGTTCTTGATTTGTAAATTTTTCTTCTAATGTACAAAATATCTTCAGTTAAAAAAACAGTTCCACTATTGTCAAGGGTTACAGGTTCCACCTTGATATTTCATTTTATTAATATTTTAATTTTGTTACCTGGGTCATTGCCGTGTTTTTAAAACACGCAATGTCCAGTTACAGTCTTCGAGTTTTAAATACTATTTCTCTGTAAAGACAAAAGCAAATATCAGTTTAATTGAGTTGCAGCAACAAAATTGTAAACCTTCAAGTCCGAATTGCTCCGTGACGAAAGCAGTGATGTCCATAACAAAGTGGATTGATAATAATCCAAATGCGCTACCGTTTTTTATTATTTGTACTAAACAAAGTGGATTAAGATTAATGGATAACGCCTACCTTGGATTCCGCTGATGAAGCAAACCATGTTTTCGGAAAAATAAATTATTGCGCAGTCTTTTATGCGTTGTGCGAGCACCCGCTAATTTTGATGGCTGTCTGATTATATTTATGTTTTTAAATGTTATATATAAACACATATATGTACATGTACAGGTACATGCGTATGTATGAAGGTAAATTGAAAGATATAATCACTATTTAACAAATGTTTTTTTTTGGTTTTTTTAAAAAAGTTGTAATAAATTATATATAATGCAAGGTGAAATTTTATGGTCATTTATGTGGCATGCGTGGTAGGGCTTAAATATCTCTCTCTCCCTTTTTATGAAATTTTATGGCAGGTAAGGTCGACCATCTAATATAATCCTTGCAGACGAATACACTACTCTACTCGTCATAATAGTACACACTGACTTATTCTGTTAACCTATAATCTGCTACCACGATATTTCTCTTTATCTCTTGTTGGTTAAGCCTATTTCATTATTTTACCCGTAGTGTCATATTCCATATTACCAGATTGGAGATAAAAACAATTTTCCACTATTGTCGCTCTTATAGAGCACATGTCGGTTTTCTAAATCTAAGACATGATTGACCGGTCGTTGTCCAACTTCCTTTATCAAGTATAACAGGCCATGGATTATGGAATATAAGTTATCAGCTCAGAACAATAGTACTTTAAATGGTTATTAAACGGGTAAAAAGTTGACAACGTAATTTTTTGGTTCGATGCGCGTCCTCTTCGGATTGGATGAACCGTACATATTGTTTAGCGCAGATATTTTGTGCCCTTTTTCTGAAATCTTACCTGCAACGACCGTGGCAGATGAAAAACAAATTATTTCCTGCTAGTGATTCAATCAGAGGGAGAAGATTGGAGACATTATTAGTAGCTGTATCATTACAAGGAGCCCTCAGAGAATTAAATGCACGCATTCTAATGGCTAAGAGAAGCTTTGCTGCTGCTCTTAAAGGAGACGAAACATTAAAAAAAGGCCCTTGGGCTTTGGAGGAGGACATTCGACTTATATCTTGTATTAGATCTTGTGGCCAATGGCGTTGGGATACTCTAACCAAAGCATCAGGTATGTTACCTGAAACTGCATGCAGCCTTTTAACTTTCACTTTCCCTATTAATATCATTCAACATTTATAAAAAAATTTATTTTATTTGTGTAAGTACAGTTTTTCTAATATTTAATTTATGAACGCTGGTTAAATTCAGACGGATAACAATGTTAATCTTGTATAGTTACTTTCCGCCAACATGTATAATTGTTAAAATCGTCCATGAAATCATACTCCTAGATATAATCTTGGAGGATTTTTTTATTTTCTTTTCCTTTTGTTGCAAAAATGTGTATGGAATAGGGCTTACGAGAGATGGCAGGAGCTGCAGGCTAAGGTGGGTTAACTACCTCCGTCCTGATCTTAATCACACCCACATAACTGCAGAGGAAGAACGTTTGATCATCCATCTCCACAATCATTGTGATAAATTGTCATATGAGGACCCAAAAAAAATAATAAAATAAGAAGTGTGTGGTTTATTTGTTAATCTTGCAATCAACCATCGCTAATTATTTCTAAATATGTTAGCATTGATTGGTGTATTCACATCGACATAAAAAACAACTTTTGGGGCAGGGGGTGGATGGTATCTGATGAGCCTCCATGCAATAATAATGAGCTTTTATTATATTGTTTGAGAAAAGTTTATTGTGAGTTTTTTTTATAGGAAACCCCAAATTATTTCAACATGAAGGACTCCCAAGGTAGGGGAGGTGGGTCCTCATTTGATAAACTTAGTTCTAGACATGGCCAAAACCATCATAGTTAAGTTCAGAGATATAGAAGGACAATAACACATACTTATATCCCTAAAATCTTACATCAGAATACACATATAAACAAACTTGAGGTAGTTACTAGTCTCAGATTGACCATGATATGCATACACTACGGAATTCTATACATGCTATGTGCAAGTGGTGGCAGAACTTGTAGTGTCCTTCCAAGTATTGGTGGTAGTGTCCCTCCTACTAGTTCTAGCATAATTAGTAGTCATCATGTAGTTCATATAATTCATTACACATCATGTAGGGGTAGTGTACTAGAACTCTTGTTCAAGATAGAAATCCATGAATTACACCTATGGAGACTATATGTGCATTTGTGAAACACAATAGCACGTAGTTGTCTATTCCATTTAGAGTTTCCTCACAATCTCTAAAAAGTAGTAAAAAAAAAATATTCCATCTACAATTTTTTCATCACCTCTAGACCAATACACCCAAGTATATGCCATATTTAGTTGCTTCAGGACATCAAAACACTAGCATGCTAGAGTATACATCATTTTTAGTTTGTTTAACACCTTATGACACTAACATGAAAGAGTATATTCCATATACAATTGCTTCACCAACCCCTGTCATCATAGTCCAATTATGTAGGGCTTATCTACATCACCATCTATTTTAGACATACATGTTTAATTTTAATTATAGTTGGTTTATGTATGTAAAATAATATATAAGTTTATCTTTTTGCATATGTTAAATTAATGGACTGATATTTGAATTCTTTCATTTGTGAATTATATAGATGATCACCAATATCTTAGGTACCTTACTTGGCTTATATTCCATTGTTGAGATTAAAATTATCACTGCAGTGCCCTACACTCAATTCGCAAAAGTTGCAAATTACATAAAGTTATTATATATTGTTTAAATATTTAATATAGACAATAGTTTTAGTACAATAATGATATTTATTCTCTCTTTATATCCCTTTATCACTCTCTCTTTATGTACATAAGGAATACTATTAATTTATATTTACCTTAAAATATGTTTAGTTTTATTTGATTCATAATTAACTTGTTTCCTTGTTTGTTTTATAGATAATGAGATATGTTATTGGTAATTGTACGTATCATAACAACATTTGAGTGACATCAATGATTTCATCCCAAGATCTACTATCTCTGTAACAAAACCTGATTCAGAGACAAAGTTTGGTGTCAACATAAAGTAAAATTGTTTTTTAACATCAAGTGATGATAAACTGCATCATATTTATATTTGTATGCACATATAGATCTATCCCTATATGTATTCTCCATAGGATTATCTATTGTGGATATATCCATAGTCACACATACCAATGCGACCATTTAGGTTGCATGTGGTGAGTCTAGAATCACCTTTTTGTAATAATATTTTCTTGGAAAGTCTATCCTTTTTCATATGCCATTTTAATGAGTTAAAATTTCTATTTCATTTGTAGTATACGATAAATAATTTTTTAAGGTTTTGGAAGATATATTTGGTCTTTCACATCTTGAGAGGAGAGTTTATCACTATAATGAGTCATGTATAACCCCCAATTCTACATGTATGGAAAGGAAGTGAAACTTTTTTAGATACAATGAGGATCGAGAGAGCTAATTGTTGTGTTAGGGGTAGTTATAGGTGCAATTTATTTTATATGTGAATATGTCCCACATTGTATGGCTATATGACACATTTTGTATATGTATCTTATGGTCTAGATTTTATTTCAATATTATGTGCATCTAATTCTTCTCATAAAACTAATTCACTAAATTATGCCTAATCTCGTCAAATATAGATACTTAGTCCCTATATCTTGTATTAAAAACACATCTTTATGTCCTTAAGTAAATTAATTATTTAATCCTGACTACAAGAAATATCCCACTTTCTACATATTCACATTTCCACATAATTCTTAATTGTATAAATATTTATTCCATTTATTTTCCAATAATATGTTCCTCACCAAAAGAAGGTATAGAGGATTCTAATACCTAGAACCTTCTCCGTCTTAAAATTTTAAATTTGAAAGGTAAACCTCCCCTCCAATCACTTCCAAAAAACTCTTTAAATAGGGGCATGCCTAGGCATGGGAAAAATACAAGGAAGAAATCCAAGTCTATGTTGCCTTAATTGCAGTATCCTCTTTCATCCATCATATAAATTCATCCAGTTGTCCATATTGAAGATATTATCAAGCAATCCAATATCAAGTCAAGTAGCATTTGATAATCCATTCAAAAATCTTAGAGGGAAGCCAAAAAATAATGAGGTGATGGTAATAAATCATTATTAATTCTGATTGCTCCTTATATTCTCTCCTGTTAGTGATTCTTGTAAAGATTTGAGATAGATTTAATAGAATTTTACATACTTAGATATGTATTTCTCAAATTTTATGAGGATTCATATGGTGACTGTAGTGGGAGCATAGATGCTTTTGTACTAATTTTTTGAATGTGAAGTGTGATAGTGTTGCTTGTAGGGAATATTGGGAACAAATTTGGGACTTAATTTGATAAAAAAAATTATTTTTTGGTGAATAAATTTATGACAAACTCAGTTACGATTGTGATTTTTATAAATCACATATTTGCACCTGACCACTAGGGTATTGATCCATATGAAACCATGACCACTAGCCATTTACCCAGACCTTAACTTTATACAAAAATAATTTTTTAATATGATATTGAATCTAACTTATGACTTTCTTTGTTAACTTGCATACTTTAGGTGTTTATACCATATTTATGATCAAATTGTGTAACAATTTTGGAATGTCTGAGTCTCTATGTAGTGGTGTTTTTATATAAAACCCTATCTTGCAGGAGTGAGTTGGTTTTTGCGAGAATTTATCACATCTAATGACTAGCCTACATTATGTCAGAATGTCATAGATTTATAGTTATGAGTATGGTAATTGTTTTGACATTTTACATATTATAAGTCAATTATTCCTTCTAACATTTAATCTCATATTATTATATGATTAGATCTTATTTATATTTCTATAAGGGGAGTCATTTTGTTCTATTGTTAATATTTACATGATATAATTTATTCTAGATAAGTTATGACAAAATAAAGAGCATATTATTAGTTTAAGAAGAAATTCTATTGTTTGTTTCAAGACTTCATATAATTTTGTTTCACTATCACTACTCCATCACATAATAATTTGCAATCACTTTAGTTACATACATTCAGTTTTTACACCTTCCCATTGTATTTGATTTAAAAATAACCATTTTTGTATATCTTGTAATCATTGAAATCCTAAAAATTATCATTTTTATCATGGATAGATATGTTATCCTTTTACATTTTGTAGTGTGCTAGAAAAATTCTTGTTTCAATGGATGTCCTTACCCTTTTCTAAATCTCCCATTTTATCATATGCTAAGAGGGCATTGGAAAAAGACATATGGTCTTAATCTGCACCTATGTGTTACATTTAAATTAAAAGTCTCAATATATTTTGATAACTAAAGTAACTATAGTTGTGTATGCTACATTTCCCCATCAGACTTTATGCTTAAGCTCCTTGGCAGCTTTTTGTGACTAAATTAAAATGAATCTATCCATAATCAGCAAAATTCCATTTTAACTTTCTGAATTGTCAATGATTGGAGCCTAAACCTATACGCCCTAAACACACTGGTAAAGCTTGGGACAAATGCTTATCACTTGTATTCAGCAAATGTAACATCATCCATGTGCCATGAATCATTATGTTGGACTACCTTTTAGTGTTTTCACCAATTTATTTATTTAACCTAATTTGATACATTTGGTTGGATAGATAATGCTTTTTATTTGTATTTGGTGAAAATTTTGTTGATTACTTCGAATAGATTTTTTTTCATCTAATTACATTGTGTTGGATTGGTATGTGTCATTTGTAATTTATAGTATTTTGTGTAGTTATACATCGTATAGTAATTAGTTCTTTAGGATTATAATTACTTTAACTATTATTTTATATTCTTTAGTTTATGTGTTTGTTTAGATTAAACTGTATTTTTGATAAGTGTTTGGTGTTTTGATTCATTTTTGAATTAATAGTATATGGTGTGAAATCAAATTTTTATCTTAGGTTTTGTTTTTATATGGGTTCAAAAGCTATATTTAAAACGTCATTCAAATAAACATTAGATGGTTTATATTATGTATTCATTTGAATATTTTTTTTTAGCCATTTATTTTAGAAAGTAATAGTTAATTTGATGATTTAGTTGTATTAACATCAAAATAAAAAACATACAAAAAGTGTGGAATTTTTAACATTTAGAATTCACATATATCAAAATAATTAAATTTGTTCAAATTATTAACAATTTTTCATTGTAGGTTACCTTGTGTTGCTCCAAACAATGATTGGTTGTAGGTTAAAATTTATCAAACTACTAATCATTTATTTTTCAAGGTGATCAACTTTGAAATCAGATAAAAACATGATTTTTAATCATTAATCTAATTTTACTGATAAATTAAATTGACATGTGCCTGCAGGTCTCATTAGTCTAAGGAAAAATATTAAAATCACTAACATCATTTATGCAGGACCTATTGTCAAAGCCATTTATTTACATATAGGATGAATGATAGATGACCACATATCTTCACATCACTAATTATTTTCTTGAAGGCTACCTGTCAAATATATTTTGACATCTTGATAATTATTTTGACTTTTAATCACTTTGTCTAAATCATGTTATCTAAATTCATTGTCTATTCTTATATATTTTTGAAATTATATATATATATATATATATATATATATATATATATATATATATATATATATATATATATATATATATATCTCACATGTAATTAATAAGTTAATTAATCTCTTTTCGTTTGCCTCTTTATCGCCCAAGGGCCACAATGGTGTATGCTCTCCTCCTTACATCCTTACAATAATTCTTATAGGATAAGAAAATGTCAATAAAACCTCAAATTTTTTATTTCTAGGGGTTGGTAATGTCGATTTCATCACCCCATATTAGACACACTCCATATTTTAGTAGAGTATAAATATCAGTATAGTTGTCATTAGGCGTTAAAGAAAAATTCCCCATAAAGCGTTCCATGCAGTCAAGGAAATTTTGAATCCAATATGAAAAGTGGTTAGACAACATCCTACATGATTTTTGGCCCCACCATACCTAGATTATATTGAAGACTCCCCTAGTGAGCTTGTGTAAACCTAGAATAGGACATATCAACCATAACATGTGCTTAACCACCAGAGTTAGGGTCAGTTCCATGTGATTATTAGATGTAAATTAGTTTGAGAGGGTTCCATATATTCCATGAAGGGTCATCGGCCTATAGCATCAACTATGAGTCTATTAGATAGTACAAACATCAGGTTACACACCAATTCAAATGACTTTATAAGGGATTATGGCTAAGTGTGTCATTTGCATGTTGTAATTAAACCTTTGTTGTTTATGAATCAAGTTGGCCAATCCAATTTTTATCACAAAACATCTAGACACCCTTATGACACATCCCATTATAACATTATAGAAAACATTTCTTCCATATTTTCTATTCACCTCTTTGGATATAACATTATCCTTGAAACCAGACCTTAGTGATCACCCATAACTTTATATCTTTACCATCACCATTAGACTAAACATTATCAACATACAAAACCTTGTCGAGTTTTTAGTCTAGCACCCATCACTTCATTGTTACTACCTCTTCATACCTAGCACCCATGTAATCACCACTTTACTAGTGTGAAGTGTATTTTAAACACTTCATCTCCGTGGTCTCTTTTGTAGATTAAAACCTTATAAGGTTTTGGTTTTTGGTAATATTTGGTTATTCTACTCTCCAAATCATCTACGACCAACACATATCCAAACCATTCTTCTTGACCAATATTAGTTTTGGTTTTCAAATGAAATTAGTAGCCAAATCCATCATCCCATGTTAAAAACATAACTAACCAATCTTCGTACATAACCCTCATCATCCACCATGCCTCTTAGAACATGTGCCAAGTATTAATAATGGGATAAGGATCCAATAAATAAAATGACACCCTTGGGAGCTTAGGTGAAAAAAACTAAGATAATGATGACACGCGTAGTAACATGTGTACCCTTGGATAGGAAGATTAATTCAAAAATGACTTCTTCCATAGTGATGAGGTTAGGTCCCAATTTAACCAATTTATCTATGAATTTTGTGACCAAACTCTAGATGAGGTCACTAGAATGGGGGGAACATTACCTTCTAATTTTGATCTAAATCTCTTGCAGAATTTAGTCAAGCCACCTACTAGGCCCAAAAATCCACATCATCAACCTAATAACAACCAAGAGCACAAAGAGGACAATGTTATGAATCATGAACAAGAACTTTAAGAATAAGAATACCAAGAACCTCTCCAAAACAATGACATCAAGGATAATAGGAGACAAACCACCTTAGAGGATCAATTGGGCTACTTCACGTAATAATCAATTCCTCATCTTCCTAATTTTGCACATAAAATCAAAGACCATCTTCTCCAGGATAAAATGTCCATAGCTCTAATAGACCACACATAAGTCATGTCCAAACTTCTCATCCCCTAGTGGATCCATCATTCTTCAAGATTGGAAAATGATGAAATTAACTCTTTAAAAACATGACCATCACACACAAGAGATGAAATACAAATATTAATATTATTGCTCCTTTTCCTTAGATATGAGCATTTTGTAAGTCTATTTCCCAGCTCATTTCACAATACTAAAATTTGAAAAATATAGAAGGAAAAAAGATAGTCATGATCATGTTCAAGAGTTTTATGTGGCATGCCATGAGGTTTCATATGATAATTCTTAACTCCTAAGAATTTTCCCCAAGGAGTCTCACAAGACCAACATTAGAATGGTTTATGCATTTGCCAAAGGGATCCATATCTAGTTTTGGGGAATTGACTAAACAATGTGTGAGACATTTCTCATTCAATATAGAACATGATGTTTCCATGATAGACCTATAAAATAATAAGAAAAGGAATGGGGGATGTTTGGCCTCCTTCTTACAACACTGAAGAAGCTTAGCCAATTGATTATGATGTATAGTTCTATAAATAGAATTGGTCAAAATATTCATTGATAACCTAAATGTAGCATGAAAAGATCAATCAAAGCTACAACATGCCATGTCCTTTGATTATATTATTGAAAAGGGGATACAAAATCAAAAATCACTCATTGAAAATGGAGAACTCAAATTATACACCCAAATGAACAAAATCATAATCAAGATAACTCATTTTTAGTTATATCAAAAATATTCAATAAAAATAAAAATGTTGTGGGAGATGGAGTTATACATTCAAAATAGCATGTTAAAGCAGTGTAGAAAGCTTCCCCAACTAAAAATTAAAAAAATGTCTTTAGTATAAGGTTACAAAGGGGAAAACCAAAACCTCGAATGGGAAAGAGGCCCCTAACTAGTCTTGGTGTACCTACATAAATAGTCCTACAATAATTAATTACTATTAATATGATTGCTCTCCCTAAAATCTGACCATTGGATGATAGTAAGCCATGACCAGATTGGTATCATGATGATGAATTATGTCGATATAACTAATTCAAGGGACATGATACTGAGAGGTGCATGTAATTAAAATACTATATTTGATATCTTATTGAAATGGGAGACATTACAATTAAAGGGGGGCAAACTCATAATAAATCAGAAAACTAGCATCTTGGTATTTATTAAGATCCTTTACCTAAACATGGTTAAAGGAAAAGAAAACTACTTAGAGACCATGCTCAAGCATCCACCTCCAATAGTATAGATAATCAACCTATCACATACCATTACATTAGTATCATCAAAATCCATGGCCCCCAAGATCTCACTCCATCATCATACACCATACTGAAGATCAACCAAGCCATAATTGATTGCATAGTTACTACATGATCCAGTAAAATTGTAGTTCTTGGGGCACCACCAATGGACCCATCTATATCAACATATCAAAAGGTCAATATATCCTAGAAAATAAATGTATCCTTCAACAAGCCTTATGATATAATTTAATAACTTGAGAAGCCCCCTACCTAAATATCACTCATAGATCTTTTCAAAACATCATCTGTGCATCAAAAGATCCTCAATCAACTCTTGAATAATCTAAAAGTCCCTTGAAAAATTAACACTAGTCAATTTCAATTATTAGTGGGTTACAGGTCTCCTTTGTAATAAATAACCTTCAGTACCTAGGACGTGCCTCCCATTGACCCACATCATAATTTCATATTGTTCATAAAAATCTCTATTTCCAATCACTATATCCCTCGGGTACTCATAGATAAAGAGTCTACAATGAATTCATGCAATTTATATTTTTAAAATAAATTAGGGTATTCTAAAGCATCATTAGGGCCTACTCTTATCCTAGTCAAAGCATATGATGATAATGAATGACCATCTGCAATCACCATTTATCTTCCTATTACTAGGTCGGCCATTATACATCAAACTCTAATTCATGTTGTGGATGTTGATTTACCATAAAAAATCCTTCTATGTCATCTATGGATCTATGAAATGTAAGCATTTCCTTCCAATCTCCACCAATGTCTAAAATTCCCCCACTTTGGCATGGAAGTCCTAATCCTTAGGGAGATTGAGAATTTTTGTCATTGCCAAATGGGTCGGTATAAACCTGCATGTTATTTTGCTAGCACCCATAGCTCTACTCCAAATCTAATAGCTACCAAATATGTCCACCTTGATAATCTAGTGCCTACTTCTAATCCATTACTAGATGGTATCCACCTTAAGATCACATCCACAGGTTGTGGGGCATATTAATATATAACCTTTTATTTAGTATATTTACCTCTCTCCCCATGTAGCTATGAGTCACCTAAAATGAGGAAGGAAAATCCTATTAGCTATCATTTGAGACCAACATACTTTTTTAGTGTAGGCCTATTATCATAAGAATATATTTATGAGACTGATGGGTTGTGGCTTATTCTAGAAGATGAGGCCCTTACATTTTATATATAGAAATACCCCCAAATTCAAAAAATGTTGCAAAATATGCAGTACCAGGGAAAAGGACTTGGGAGACATGATCAAGTTAGGCTTAAACCTATAATAGTTTAATAAGTCAAGAGGGGATAATGGTACAAAATTCTTGATAGTGACCTAAACAATATCATTATGGATAATAATTTTGTCTCTGACGCGTCGTTTTTTATGAAGAAGTTGAGATGGGATACGTTTATAGTCTTTATGAAGAGCTTGGAGCCATTAACCTTTTCCATGATGCCACTATATCCACCATTGATATATCCCTATGTTACCCTTCATTAATAGACTAGGATCAATAACATAAGCCAACCTTCAATGTGTTCCAAAGTGATGAGGCAATCCTAGAATATATGGGAACCAGGGATATTATGCCTTCTAAGGATCGTAAGAAGGGATTCTCTATTAATCTTAATCAATCAACCTTTTTTGGGGAATAAAAAACCTTCATAAATCACAATGAATAAGAATAATATGAATAAGAGGAGTCCCCTCAAAATTTGAAAGGTTTTCCACCTATTTCTGATGAGTTAGAATTTTCTACATATATAGGCATAGATCTCCTAGAAGATTTTATTTTAGACACCTAAGATTTATCATCGTCTGCAACTTATCTTTAAGATCAGTTAGCCTCCCTCATTTAGGAGGCGATTGAAATCAACATTTTAATAGAATAACATCCTAAAATACATAAACTGGGGGTAATTATAAAACTATGAAAAGTGTGGATAACATGCCTCTTTGACATACCCACACTAATTTATCAATAACAAAAAAATGAAAATGCATTAACTGACTTCATTGTTATTCCATAAGTCAAATGCATAGATTTACATATTTTTAACCACCGCAGGAGAAGAATCCTAGGAGGAAAATCAAGGAACAATAGAGATTTTCCTTTAGTTATCTTAAACTAAAGCAAGTAACAACAAAGTTATGCCCAAATAAAAACAAAAATTACAAATAGTTAATTATGTTAACCACCCGCCTCGGCCCCCGCCCCCCCCCCCCCCCCCCACCCCCCCCCCCCCCCCCCCAAGTCTAACCAAGGAGACAAAATCCTAAAGAGAGAAAAGAGGAAAAAAGAAAGAGGGAAAACCCTGTGGGAATAAAACCACCCACTCAATCAAAAACTAACTGAGCATGGAAGCTGCTATTTTGCAATATCCTTCAGCCAAAGAAGGTATCATAGAGAGTGAGACTTGAGCTCAGTGAATTCTTTCTGAAGATGATAATAGTTTGATCGGAAGTGGGATAGTATTGTAAGTTGACAAAGAATGATTGAAAACAAAAGATGACCCAATGTTTACAAACAACATGTCTTCCCTTGGGAAGAAACAAATCTATAGGCTGATGAAGAATCCATTCCATGTCTAACTAAAAAGAGGAAGGATGAAGTCTCAACATGCGTGTCTTTAAAAACTGAGTAGGAGATTCCAAGCTTGAATAAGCCACAAAATAATCATGGTCAAAATCAATGAAGAAATATGATAAATCAAATAAAAGAGGAAAATCATGAATGCCAATCTCAAAATATAATGAAGATGGGCTAATAAATGTGCTGAAAATGTCATCAAAGAGGAGAGATAACCCCTCAAATATGTCCTCTAAATCTGAAATATGAATCTCCATAAACAAGTTTGAAACTCTTGTCAAGAGATCATCCTAGAAAGTTGAATTAGGAAGACTATGGATGCCCTACTACAAGAAGCCATCAGAAGCTTTCAAAGAAGCAACACAGAGCTCAAAAGTAGCATCAAATTCAAGGACAAAAGAGTTGTCTTCAAAGAGAAGACATATGTCCTCAATAATGTCTTCTAGATCTAAAATGAGGGACTCTACAAACCAAAAAGAAATCTTTGGTAGAAATTGGTCCCAATAGACTAAATCCAAAAGATATAAATGATACCACTGTAATGAATCACTAGAGGCTCTTGAGGAAGCATCTCTGGAATCTAAACCTGCAATAGGTGTTGTTGATAGGGAATCAATGAACTAATCATCTATACAAGATGTGTCCACATTAGATGAGGCAACATAAGTCTCAATATCATCAATAACCTATTTTTCTAAGGAAACATCACATTCAAATGAAGATTCAATGTCTCAATATAACGGTTGGATGATGATCCAAGTAGTAAAAGGGCACTTAATGTGCTCTATGTGATGTAGAGTATCCTCAGAAATAGTAAGACATAATAGTCCATAAACTATGTCATTATTATTAAATGATGTATTCTTTTCATCATAGTCACTTGGCTTAGGAATGGGTCCGAGGAGATAGGGTATTAGATTTTACTCAAGGCAATGATTCTTTATCCCTTTTTTCCAAGATAAAAAATTCTTTGTAGTTAGCCTCACAACAAAATGATAAAAATGGTGTTTAAGACACACGATAAACCCCCCGTAAATGGAACTTTATCTTGGTTTGTGACTACAAAGTACACGTATAATCCCCCAAGAGTGAATGCCAAAAAAATTCATAAAAGAGAAACTTCTCCTTCACATGCAGTGACATGCAAGCAACATGCAAGCACATAAATGAAACATGCAGGTTCATGTAAAAGAATTGTTTATACTCCCTTTATGCCCTCATGGGTTGGAACAAACTAGGGACTAAAAAACCCCATATGACCATAGAAAATAAAATCATTGCACAGAAAAAGGGTAGCTTCATAAGCACGAGGACATAGAGGTGTAGAAGCACGCAAGGGCAATAACAACACACAACTCCATAGTCTGTGTTAAACTTCACGGTGCACTTATAGACCTGGCAGATAGCACAAACTAGAGAACTCTTGGAATATGCATGGGCCCATGGGACGTTGATGCAGATTGTTAGGCGCTGACGGAAGGCGTGTTTCAGCTTAAAATAGAAACCAATTTTGGTCAAAACAGCTCTTTTCTCTCAATTCCTTCCAAACCTCTGTTTCCCAATCAGACCCAAAGGCACATCCTTGGATCTATAACATCTACTTGAATCGGAGTAAATGCAGGTCGAGAAGGATATACAGACTGTTGGAGGGAGATGTAGGATGGAACGGAGAGCAGAGAGGGTTGTGACTAGGCTCTATAGCTTCCATAAGTCAGATTTGCGCCTAAGCGTTTGCCAACATCACTAATACCTCATTGGATCTAAAATAAACCCTTCAAATGCCCAATGCAGTCTGATCCTCAAACCCTTATATCGGTTTTGACAGTTATGGCCAGATCTGATCCAACACCTAAGCAGATGGAATATCAATTCTTGGAGCTCTGGTACCACTTCATTTTTATTCCTTAAATCAAATGCATAGATTTACAGATTTATAACCACCATAGGAGAAGAATCCCAGGAGGAAAATCAAGACACAACAGAGAGTTTCTTTTAGTTAGCTTACGGTAAAGCAAGTAACAACAAAGTTATACCCAAGTTGAAAAAACAGTTACAAATAGTTAATTGCGCTAATACCTCAGTTAACGTCACCTTTGTGCTTTAACTTTACATGCAAGCATTGGTAAATGGTAAAATACACTAACAATAAGATGATTGAGAGTACGGAGTAATAACTGTGCACATAGAAGGAGTCTTACACACCTGTTCGTGATTTCTGTATGTGATAAACCTCATTCAGGAACATGTTTTCCTTTCAACAAATAAATAAACTAGGTTTCCAAAGCTAATTTCTTGCGGGAACCTATTTGCAATTGCTTTAGCTTTCATATTGAGAATGGCATGAGGTTGGGTAATACAGGTGGGTTGCGGAATATTATTGCATAGATCTGTTGACTGTCTACGATTTTTAAATTTTGTTTATTAAAAATATTAAATATACAGCTTTTTTTTATCATTAATATTTAAATTCACTAATGATTGACTGTTCTAATTATTTATCCAGCATTTATTATTTTTTTAGTTTCAGTTGCACAATTAATTACAGTTTTTTTAATATTTAATATTTCTAGTATAAGTTTTCTAATTATTGGAGAATGAAGACTCTACATAATTTATAAGTGCTGGTTAAGTTCAAGGACCTTAATTTTTATTATAATTTGTAATAAGTTTGTAAATGTAAGTCTTTGCCAAAATACAAAATTAGAGTTTTTGGTAAGGTATTTATAATTTATTGGCTTATTGTAGCCTCTCTCAAAGGTATGCGTTTTCTGCTTTGGTAAGTTAATTTGTACATATAAATCCTCACCAAAATACTAAACTAAGGTATTTGGCAAGATGCTTATAAATTACTGACTTCTCTAAAACATGTTATTTATGTAAATCCTTACCGAAATATCAAAATAAAGGTGCTTGATAAGGTACTTACAACTTATTGATTTATTGAAACCTTTCTTAAGTGAATTTTTTTTTCTTACTTGATATAAAACATGTCATTTGTAAGTTTTAATATCAAATTAATAAATTTATAAATATGAATCCTCACTAAAATACCAAATTAAAATACTTAAGAAAGCAATTATAATTTATTAATTTATTGTCTCAAACATAAATTTTTTTCTAACTTTTCATAAAACATATCATTTATAAAATTTGATATGAAAATTATTGATATGATCACTTTAAAAACAGGTAATTGTAAAATAAATTGGCTTTTATTGAGAATAATGACTGTAAATTTAGGTCGATTAATTAGTTATATTTACACATGGATCTAAATCATTGCCCAAAATGATTTCTCTTGAAATTAAAAAACAACCTTCAGCTTGTGTCAGACGTGGTACACAGGGGGAGCGGAAAGTTCAACGGTTGGGGAAGTGGACACCTCCACCTACTGGGCTTTTGAAAATTAATACGGATGGGTCGTCCAGGGGCAACCCAGGGGTGGCTGGGATTGGAGGGATTGCTAGGGATTTTTTGGGATCTGTGGTTTTTATTTTCTCGGCATATCAGGGAGTGCAGATGGTTAATAAGATGGAAGGTTTGGCTATCATATATGCTTTGAGGAGAGCTTATGCTTTGGGTTGGAGGAGGGTGATCTACGAAGTTGATTCTCAGGTCCTGATTAACTTGATCCTAGAAAGGAAAATTTTTGATAGAAGCTGGCAGTTGGCCATGATAGTGCAGCAAATTTTACAGGTGAGTTCTTACATGGAGTCGGTATCCTAGGCCCACATTCCACAGGAGTGGAATAGGGTATCTGATTGTTTGGCAAAATGTGCACCGAAAGAGGGAAAAGGCCGCAAGGTGGATGAATGGGAGAAGCTGCCTGGCGATTTACGTCAGGAACTGGAACCCATTCTTGCTGGAGATACTGGTGGACTTGAGGTTTGAGGCTATATTTTTTGGTTTGCTTGTCTTGTGGGCTATTTGGATGCTTTTGTAATCTGATGTTTTAAGTTTAATAAAGTTTTTACCCCTTCTATTTTTATAAAAAAAAAGATTTTAGATAAATGGTCATTAAGGTTGCTTGGGTTTAAAACTCCTATATTGAAGATCAAGAAAAAGAGAATTTTATTTATAGAATTTGATAAAGAAAATAGTGGACAAGCGCTCTGCTAAATTTGTTGCATAGATTGTGATGCAACGCACACCTCCAACTTCTACTCTCTCAAATTTCCAACACCTATTTAGGTAATTAACATCAAGTACAACTTATCCAGCCCAGTAGAGATAATAGCTATAAATCTGATGCTAGAAGAAATTTATAATGTTTTATTGAAACCTTCATTAATAAGTTTGATGTTTATGTAAAGAATAATGAAGAGAGGTAGGGGAAATGGGAACACCATCCATGTCTATTTGGAGCATTATAAATGATATATTTAAAATTATGTATATTTTTTAATTACAACCTTTCAATAAAACCTGTATAAATTATGTTATAATTACTCTGTTAACATTTACCTGCCTTTATATTTATATATAGATATAGATAGATAGATATTACATTATTTTATACAGTTATTTTCATTCATTTTATTATTTAAAAACGTAAGGAAAGAATGTGAATAGTGTGTCCATCAAATATATATATATATATATATATATATATATATATATATATATATATAAACTTCTTAAAATAAATTAATTTTCTATTATTAATTTCTACCTTTCCTTAATATTATATATATCTTTTTATTTACATTATACTATTCTAAACAAGATCATTCATGCATTCTTAGTTTTAAAAAAAGAAACAGTTCATAGTAATAAATAGCTCAACCTTTCTTTAAGTAGTACAAGGGTGTTTTTAACTAGTACAAGGGTGTTTGAATGTTTGACAATTGTTTTCCTCCTAAAATACTATTAACATAAATGTACATATTAAATGTGTCCGAAATTTCCAAATTTTTTTTTACTCGAAGATCTGATTAGTGATGTGTTGCATCATTCTAACCAATTACCTTTCCCCTAATATTATACATATATTTTTATTTATATTATACTATTTTATACCTTTACCCAAATGTTATGCATATTTTTTTATTTATATTATATTATTCTAAATAGTGAGATTCATCTACTCTTATTCAAAAAAATAGTTAATAGTAACCTAAATATTTTTAGGCAAGTAAATCAATAAATATCTTAACCTTTCCTTGACAAGTGTATAACAAGTATAGGAGTGTTCAAATGTGAAATTGCTTTTCTACTCACAAACTATTAACTTAAATATGTATATTAAATGTGCTAAAAATTATTAGATTTTATTTTCTCCTAAATCTAATTAATCATGTGTTGTATTACTCTAACTAATTTTAAAAAAATTGAATCTTCTATGTTAAAGCTCGTTTTACTCAAAATCCATCTTCCTTCTCCATGAAAATCAAAAAGAAAAAGAATATTAAGAAACCTAAATGACAAGTATCTTCTTCAATCCAAATGTTCCCTTACCCTAAAATGCTCCTAGCTAAACACCCTAAGGAAGTGTTTTGAGCATAGAGCTCATAAATTTACATTGAAGTGTAAGGCCACAATGGGCCTTTCTACTATGTTCGGTATCTCTGTAGCTTTTCACATAATTTTTTCATTTATTTTAGCCACCTGTAGGACTATAAACTGCCATCTGCGTAGCTCTTATTATATTTCTCTTTCCATGGGTCATTGTTTAGGCATAGTCCATCTACCTGTACCATCTAAGATACCACTACAACTTTCCACACAATTTCTTAGGTTGTTTTAGCCCCTTGTTTGACCATAAATTGCACTCTACCTAGTTCATATTAAATTTATCTTTATTTTGGTTATTGTTTAGGCATAATCTATCCACATCTACCATGTTAGGTACATCTACAACTTTTCACATAATTTCTTGGTTTGTTTTAACTACTGTTAGACCATAAACCATCTTATGCATACATTTGATTACCTTTTTCTTTCCCTAAATCCATGCTCAGTCATATTTGATCCACCTTCTCTAATTGTTATGTTTTCAATTCTTATTTTCATCCTCTTGTAGTTTTTTCTAACCTCTATTTGTCCTCTACAAGTTTAATTAACTGGAATTTCTTTTACCCTCCGATTTAAGCACTATTCACCAAATATTCTAATCAGTCTCATAACCTCTCTCCTTGTTTCCCTAATTCTATTGTCAAACAATGCCATTGTTGTAATTTCATTTCAATCTACCACGTTAGCGCTGGAACTTTCTTTGAAATTTGAGAAAGTAGAAGTTACGTGTATGGGTCGCATTAGATTTTGAGTACTATGCCTCTTCCATGCAAAGTTTTTAACCTCTCACAAATATGAACTAACTTGATCAAATATCTAAGAATGAGATGAAAGGGGAAAGTTTGTAATGACTGTTGGTTTTTTTTCGTTACTATAAATAAACATGTTTCTCCTCCAAATAGATCATACATACCTGCTATGAATAGATCCATCATGTTTCTATAGTCATACTAATCAATGGCACATGTAAGGTCTTATCATGAACTTTTTAGGCTTTTTTAATAGCCTTATATAAGTACATTTATTTATTTTATAGTAAATTCTTTTCATCTTCTTATAAAAAAGAAAATAAACTAGTATAGTTCCTCTTATAGAGCATATCTAAATGAAAATGGTAAACTATTATAATTTACTATAGGATTTCTACTGTAAACTCATTTAATCTCATATTTAATATATCTACCTCTACCATATTTAAATGAATGCTAATGAAAATTACGTCCTCATTCTTATGAGGTACAATTTAAATGTAGATAGACAAACATAAGTGTCTTAAATGGTTCAAAAAATAATGGAGGCAAAACACGTATAATTAAGAGATAAAGTAAACAAATATAATAGATAAAAAATAGTTGTGATCAAGAAAAATCAATCTATCAGAAGGAATAATATATTTTCTATTCTTTTTTCTTGATATGAATTGTGCATCACATCACTTTCTTGCATATTGATCAAAAAAGAAAAGTTGTGAAATGGAAAAGTCACGTAAGGATTACATAATTTGTGAATTTTATTTAAGTTCAGGGACCTTAACCTATTCCATTATAAGTTATCAAGGTAATGAACTTGTAAATGTAAGTCCTCAACAAAACACCGAAACTAGAGTGCTTGGCAAGGAGCTTACAACTTATTGTACTATTGTAGCCTCTTTCAAGTGGAGGTTTTTTCCTTACTTGTTTAGTTAATTTGTAAATGTAATTCCCCACAAAAACACTAAACTAAGGTGTTTGGTAAGGAACTTAAAACTTATTGACTTATTATAATCTTCCTCAAGTGGAGGTTTTTTCCTTGACAAGGTGTTTGGTAAGGAACATACAACTTATTGACTTACTGTAGCCTCTCTCAATTGGATATTTTTTCCTCCTTGGTATAGAAATTTTTATTTATTTAATTTCCCACCAAAATGATAACAAATTTATAACTTATTTACTTATTGTAGCCTCTCGCAAGCAGAGTGTTTTTTCTTCCTTAGCATAAAACAAGCTATTTATTCAAGTTATCACCAAAATACCAAATTGAGGTATTTAGAAAGACACTTACAACTTATTAAGATATTGTAACCTCTATCAAAGGAAAGTCTTTTTCTTGATTGGCATAGAATTTACTTATAACTTTTTATGTACTGTAGCCTTTCTCAAGTAGAGTTCATTTTTATTACTTGTTACATAAAATGCCATTTGTGGGTTTTTGATTTTAGGTTAATGAAATTTTAAATATAATATCTCACCAAAAATATCAAATACGAGTTCTTGGTAAATCAATTACAACTTATAAACTTATTTTATCTCTCTCAAATAGAGGATTTTTTTCTTATTTTGCATAAAATAAGCTATTTGTAGGTTTTGAGTTGAAAGCTGGTAGTAAAAAGGTGAGCAATTATTAAATAAATTTTCTAGTAATGAGAGTATGGATATAAATTTAAACTGATTAATTATTTATATTTACACATGGCTCTAAATCATTGCCCCATGTAAAATACAATCTTTTTAAAAAATGTTGGGGATCAAACTAGGAGAAACAAATCATAATTTATTTAATGTAAGAATTTTTTTTTGGTACAAACATAAGATTTTTATGAAACCTACAAGATTTGGTTGAATAAAACTAACTAACAGGTATAACCAGCCCATTTGTATAAAATAAGTATTTACCAAATTAAAATATAAACAAACACCTTTGGATATATAATCCAATAAACACCCCCTTGATTTAAATGGGTATGGAAGATGAAATAACTTGAGCAATGACCTTAAAGTCACCAAAGAAACTCTAAAGCAATTACAACTAGGATACTGTACATCTTCGTACTGACCAAAATTGATGTTGTTACATTACGAAACTTATCCTATGAGTTTTCAAATTCATTTCATCCCCTATGATCATCATATCATACTACAATAGAACATGATCAAAACCTATCCAACTACATAGATCTACATGAGGCTCTACCCAAAATATTTTCAAGGTAACCAATGTGTACTTTGTATAACACATCTACCTAATGTCCAATAAATGATGATGACCATTGATAAAGACTGATGATATTAGTATCCCCTATCAACTCCTATTGTCAATAATAAATGCTATATCTTCTCCCCTATTAGGTGAGAGGTTAAAAGTTATATAATAAGAGAATTTTGCCTCCATGTCATGTATATCAGATGTATAAATCCAAAAATAGAACTGAAAATAAGAACATAAGCCAAAAAATACTACTACAATAGATTCCCATTATTGATCCTAGTAGCTCGCACAAGATGCATGAATCATTGATCACTTAGAACTAGTTATCAAGTTTGTCAAGACATAAATCTTATGATATAAGATGCCTCTTGATTAGAGGAAGTGCTATAATAACTAGAATATCTAGAGTAATGAAAATATCTATGACTTTAATGATCCACATGATTTATCTCATATTTCTTTTTTATGGAGAGAAGGGTCATTGAGAAGGACATACATCTGTAAGATTTCAGATACCACCACATTTGAAATTTCTAATCTTTTTCTTAGGAAAATGCATTCCAAAAGAAGCTAAATCATTAGAAGAATAAAAGGATTTAAGGAGGAATTAAAAAAATTCTTAGAAGCTAGATTTATCTAACCAATTGATTAATTTGATTGTATATCCAACGTTGTTCCTATGGCCAAGCCACAAGGTGGGATCCATATTTGTACTAACTTTTGGGATGTCAACAAGGCATGTCGTAAAGATGAATTCCCCCTAATAAATATAGCTATGATCATGGATTCTACTTTAGGGTATAAAATTTTATCCCTCATAGATGAATTTTTGGGATATAACCAAATTAAAATTGCATTAAAAAATCATTATAAGACAACATTTATTACTCCATGGGGAACCTTTTGTTTCCATGTAATGCGCTTTTGTCTCAAGAATCCAGGTGCTACCTTTTAATGAGCTATGACTGTTATATTCCATGATATGATTCATGGCATGATTTAAGATTATGTTGATCACATTTTGGGTAAATCGGGAATCCAATCTGAGCATCATGTAGTTTTAATAAGGATATTTGAGAAGATGCATGAATATAAGGTCAAAATCAACCACAATAAATGTGGATTTTGTGTTACCTTAGGTAAACTAATCGAATTTAAAGTGTCTAGGGGATGTATAAAAGTGTATCCAATAAAATTTAAAATCATTATAGAAATTCCTCTTCATCATATTCTAAAGCAACTCAGGAATCTTCAAAGCAAGTTATAGGCTTTTAAATGGTTCATTTTTAAACTAGTAGATAATTGCATCCCTTCACCCATATTTTTAATAAGGCGACCCATTTTCATTAAAAATTTGACTATCAACAAACCTTTCACATTCTTAAACAATATCTATCCAATCCTCTCGTGTTATCACCAACATTCATGAGAAAGTGTACAGAAATGTTTCATCAATAGATGTAAAGATCCACCAGGATATCCAGGCATAAATGGTGTAGGACACATGGAGAATCATATGGAGTGCACTAGTAAGAATATTAATGCTTCATATTTAGGGGGAAAAGTAGGTAGATACATAAGCATTCATGTTATATAACATGTCTCCTTCAAATGAATTCCATTTAAGTGTATAAATGTGTAGTCACATGATGCATACTTTTTTTTTTCTCACATCCATAAAATATATAACTAAAGCTCTAGGTTCCCTTAGATACCTCTTGTTTAGTTCAAGTAGTAGGTGTTGGAAAATGCAAATGTATAGGAATGACAGAGATGAAAAACTACCACAACTTGTACTAGTAGGTATCATTTTCAATTGTCCTCCACTATTTTCTCCTATTATGGATCTCCTTATCTGTTTCATGCTAATAAGCCTACACTTAAATTAGGGTCATATGATACATTGAATCTACTATGGTATGTACATTCTATGAATCCTTGAAAAACTATATTTCTGATATTGATTGTGTTCAAAGAGAACTTGGACCTTTCTATCTGATTATGAACTCTTCAAATTCATGTATCAGGCCACCTCCTCCATAGGATTTGAAACCTAGACATCAGACTCATTTTTATAAGCATGATCAAAACTATTACATAGGGTTTTCATAGGGAAATAATGGGGTTTTATTTAGGACAACTTTTATAGATATGACACAATCACTTGGGAAACCAAGCCTTAATTTCAAAAAGGGAAAAAATAATCTTGGTGTAATTTTGGGCACTATCACTAACTCTCACCTGGGGATATATAACCCCTATGGTAGTTGAAATAACCCAAGAACACAAGACCAAGCGCGAATCTATTGGGTCATAGAGTCAAGGCTCTAGAAATTTATACAAAACACCCATGGAATATTAAAAAAACAAGACTAATAAAAATAGATTATGAAGATATGAAATGAACATATGACAAAAAAATGAAAGGAAGTATATAAACAAGGACTAAATTAGAGTGGAAACAAATAAATTAAATAAAAAATTATACAATCTAAAATACTATACATAGGTTATGATCTTAATGTAGGAAGTGTTTCAGATGTCTTCCATTAACTGGTATCTCTAGTATTTCACAATATAAGTCTTTCAGGAAGAAAGTGTGTTCACCAATCTATCAGTGATAGGAATAAGGACCCATCCACAATGCATTAAACTATTCATGCTTTCCTTTCTCCTCATGCTTTCCATACCAAAGTAGAACTAGATCACTTACCTAAAAAATTCTTGGAGAAAATTTCCTATTGACTATTCTAATGTGTCTTTCCTTGAAATTGAGGTGTCTTTCATGAGCTTGTCTCAAATGTCATCAAGCTCAACAATCTGGTTCATCTTATTTTCATAGCGTTTGATTTTCTCATCATCTTACTCTAGTTGTTGCATGAAATGATAGGTTGGAAACTAAAAATTCATAGGAAAAGCTACTTAAGCTCCATAAATAATATCAAAAGGGATTTTGCCTATAGCTCTCTTAGGTGTGATCCTATCATCCCATAAGGAAAACTTCAACTATTCACCTCGAATCTTGTTTAGTTACAAAGTACATCTATTGAGGTTTAGAAAGTTCTTGTTACCAGATTATGCTTAACCATTCCACTGAGAGTTCAAACTGGAAGAATAAGATAAATTTATCCTATAATTTTTGCACAATTCCACTAAAATTTTAGCTTCAAAACTCATGGCATTATCAACAATTACCTTAATAGGCACACCAAGTCTACAAATAATTAAAAAAAAAAAAAATCATAACCACCTAGTGTGTAACCTTCTTTGTAAGGAATGCTTCAACCTATTTTTTGAAGTAATTATTTTTATCTAGTAAGCATATATTTCTAGTGATTTAAAAGTCAACAATTTCCCCAAAAAAATTCATTCCCCATTGCCTAAATGGGTCGTCAATCATCATAGGCTATGAGGGAATAAAACTTGAATCTTTCAACCTCCCAATGAAGCACTGACAATTTTCACACTTTCTAACTTTTTGAGAAACATATTTGAGTAGATATGGCCACCAATAACCAGCTCTTAGAATTTTATGGGTTGTAACTTTAGGTGCAAAGTTGCCACCACATACTCCAGTATGAAAATCCTCAACTAGGTCACCATTTTTTTCTTCTAATAGGAATCTTTGGAGAATCCCATCTAGATTATTTGATGCTAGTCCATTCTAAGTCAAGATTTATTTTTTTAAAAAAAATTTAAGAGTTCTCCTTGTATTCTTGTCCAAGTTAGCAAGACAATTCTGATTTTGCTAGTAAATAATTCCCTTATACAACATAGATATGCTAACATGACTCAGGGAATTGTTAACATTAAAAATAGTAGTGTTTACCTCAATGGCTTAAAAATTGGTCTCAGTCATGAGCTTTTCTAAACCCATCCCTCCTACTAACTTAGTGGTCTCAATATCCATATCATACTCTTACAACTTGTTGACCCACCGGCATCTCTTGATGGAAGCTTTAATCCCAGTCAAGATGTCATTTACCATGGTATGTAAGATGTAAGCAACAATATTCAAAATTAGAATATAAGGTCTAAATATTTTAACAACCTTCAAGAGAGTGAAGGCTTCTTTTTACATAATGGTGTAATTTAGTTCAACACATTGCCTAACATTGTTAAATAATGGTATAGGCTACTCATGAGCCTTTTCATTATTTTAAAACAAGACAAAAAAAAAATATTATATGTTTCAAAAGGGAATATATGGATTGATTTTGTGTAATCAAGGTTGGCCAATACATGGGAATATTTTTAAGCTCCTTTGATGTCATTGAATTATTTTATGATCTTCTCTTCCCACTTGATGGTTTGGTCCATCTTTAACATAGAGGTCATAGTCAAAGTAATCTCTATAAAATTAGAAATGAACCTCCTCATGAAATTGATTTTTCCAAAGAAGGACTAAATTCCCTTCTTAGACTATGGGAAACACACTTTGCCAATGGATTTTAATCACTTGGGGTCAATCATGACACTGTCTTTGGACACTATATGTCCCAGCAACTTGGAATTTTATACTTTGAAGTGAAATTTATTTAGATTAAGAAAAATGTTCAACTCCTTGCATCTAATTAACACTTTCTCTAGATGCCCTAAATGTTCCTCTCTAGTTTTGGAGTGCATGTTAATGTCATCCTAATACACATCTATAAACATGTTAATTACTTCTATAATAGAAACATCCATAGCTTGTTGAAATGTTGTATTGACATTCATTGACCTGAAAGGCATCCTCATATATACATACATGCCCAAAGGTGTAGTAAATATGGTTTTAGGTCTATTGGATTCCTTCACCACAACTTGGTTATACCCTGAGAAACTCTCTAATGTGTACACCATTTTTGATCCAGTAACACTATGCAGTAGGTTCTTCATATTAGGCAGGGGATAATTATCCTTCAAAGAAACTTTGTTCAAATTTTAAAAATCAATAAACAAGAAAATGCCACCATTTTTATTTATATATGGGCTAAATATAACACATGATGAATACCTGATGGGATGAAAAATCCAACCATTCCTTATCTTCTTTAACACATCCCACATCTTGGTGGCCAAGATGGGGTTAATAGGTCTCTACTTATATATAAAAGGCTTTCTATCAGGTTATAATGGGATGACATATTGAAACAATTCTTCCCTATAGGATTTCAACTTAGAATAAGACCATGCTAAATAGTCTTATTACTTCTTTAGTAGCTGCATGTAAACTTTTTTCTCAGTTGCACTTAGGTTAGTACCCAACCAAACCTTCCTTGGATTCTCTTGAGAACCCAAATTACACTCAATCACATCTTTCGAAATAAATGAGTGTCAAGTTTTAACTCTATCAGATCCATCAAATTACAATTCCAAACTTACCAAGCCCCTAGAGGGTGTGTTTATTCTCAGCTGAATTATGTCTTTCCCAAATAGGGTTTCCTTTTCATCACCAGCATGAACCATCGATTCTAAGTCTATGATTTGATCATGGAATTACATTTCATAAAGTATAAACCTCTTTATTTGTTCATCCTCATCAAACACTTACCAATGATGAACATTTTTTTGGATTAAGGGCTTAACAAGCACCTCCACTTGATACTAACAATGAGGGTTCATATTTACAATATAAAATTGAGCACCTAACCTTGCAAGTTTGTCAGCATGTTTGTTAAAAATTACATCATGATAAAAAAATGTTGAATGCATCAAGGCATTCTAAAAAATCCAAAATAGAATTATGGTATTGTTTCAATATTTTGTTTTTGATGGTAAAATCATTATAGAACTACTTAACCACTACCTCAGAATCACCCTTTACAACCAAGCTTGTAAGTCCATGTTTGTGAGAAATATATAAACCAAGAAAGAATGACTCATACTCAATAATATTAATGATACACTCAAAGTAAAACTTAAAATAAAACATAAAAAATTTACCATTGGGGACATAGAAGATAACCCCTACTCCATGTCAAAAATTGGAGCAAGCCCCATCAAAATGCATCTTCCAAACTTGACCTTCATTATTAGGTTCAACATCAAGAATAATAGGCTTTTCAACAACATCAATATTCACAATGAAGTTTCCCAACTCAACATCCATGTACATCACCTCATTTATAACACATTTTATAACTTTAATTGCATGCATCATCTTCATCTCTCTATGAAGTTTGACTATCTTAACCTCCAAATAAATGGTGGCTTAAGATGAGTCTATCTGCACACTTCCACCCATGATGATAGCTAATTTTGATGACAATAACATTCCCCACTTAGGAGGGTATTATACAAATACCACATCCACATTAAAATACTTTTTTGGATTCAATTCCAATTATACTACCAAACCCTTGACTTCTTCAAAAACTAGAACCTCTCATGACTCCATGGCATAACACTTACCAAAGACATGTAATTTTAACTCAAAACACACTAAGGACACCTGGGGGCATCACATTGTAAGGAGCTCTAGAATCAAACATACAATTATGGATGATTAGACAATTAATTAATAGGGTTATGTAAAATAGATTCACCTTCAACTGATTTTCTACCAATGCAGCGCCCAAATAGACATTCAGTGTGGGCTCGACAACCTCTTCTAATTATTCATATTGATCTAGGAGTATTAGGGGGAAATCATTTCATTTTAAGCTAATTTCTTAACAAATTCCAAATACTCAAATGCTCTCTTCTTATGCTCAGGCATTCATAGTAATTTAGCAAGTATCACAGTGATTTTTGGTTGGATCAACACTCGGGCCTTATCACACATGCTATATGAAGGAAGAGGCATATAAGGTGGATGTGTGAAAACACCTTCAACTAGAATAAAATCATGTAATGTATGAAGTGGAATAGGCTATGATTAATTTACATGTTTAACAATAGTGTTCAAGTGTGTATTTTTTATAATGTCATTCACATCCTTAGGGATACTAGATAATATGGGTATTTTATTCCTAGCGAGAACACCTATTGGTTTGGTAATTTGGGAAATGCATACTGGTTTAGAATTGTTAGGGACTATTTTATTTTTATTTAGTTCTTTACTTATATCCCTTACCCTTATATTTCTAGGGGTAGTGTTATGAAGAGAAGAAATTGGTTGCCTTATTCTTAAGTAGTATTCTTTCTCTTGGGCAACTATTGCATTAATTAGTAGTTCACTATCCTCAATTGAAGGAATCCCCCCATCATATTTATTAATCATCATAGAATGAAAAAATTCAAAATCATGAATGGTAAATTCATATGCTTATGTCATTTTAACATAAAAAATGAATTCACAAGTTGGGACACATACCTTTATTACTACACTCTAAAACTAATCAATAGTAGTATCACTTAGCAATTTTGTGGAGGAAAACAACTTGATTTCAGAGTATTAATAATCCACCATCAAAATATCATCATCAGATGATGTAAACTCACAATCATCCACATCTTCATCAATTGGTTCAGCAATAAAACATCGGGGATGTGGGATGAAGCACTCATCACACCAATCAATGTCAATGTCATAGTTCACAACATTTACTTTAGCATTTAATGGATCAACCACTTCTTTCCTAACTCCACTATCTTGATTTATGGCATTCATTTCATCACATATAGGTATCTTTCCTCTATAATTATCCTAGTTGTGGAAAGATGTTCTCCCTTATAATTGATTTATAATTAGAGTTATCTCCTAACTTGTAGACCCATGAGACAACCCCTTCTCATCTCTAGCAAACTTGTATGACATTTCCTTGACAACAATTGCCAAAGTTATAATAGTATCCTCAACGTTAGTTTTATTAGTATACTATGTTATTTTTAAATTAACCAATTATACATTAGCCCACTTGTTCAAGAGCTTTCCCATAACCTTAATATTATTCTCAATTTAAATGGCCATATTGAATTCCAATCACAAGTGTAATAAAATTACTTAGATGTTCAGATAGAATGATTTGATATTTCATAGAATAAGAAAGTATGAGAGATCACACAACAATAACTAACAGTATAGTAGAATTCTAGATAATATAACAAAGCCACTTATATGGGGAAACCTCCACAACAATGCACTAATAGTTGAATACTTAACATAGTGAATAAAGACTAATCACTACCTCCTATACATAGTCTACTTACCCAAGGTTATTCCATAGACTAACATATCTAAGAACATATAGAAATGTAAAAAGTATATAAAAGAGGTATGTAAGCTACAATTCAGCCACACATATCCCTAGACACACCAATGGTTAAGGGTATAACAATCCCCTCCCCTTCAAAACAATGTTGTATAAATTCTAGATGTTGCTGTATAAATGTTTCATGCTCCCAAGTGGCATCTTGATGTGGTAGATTATTTCATTTGATCAGGTACATTTTAATCACTCTGGAATGGAGGTACTTAGTGCGCATGTGAAGGATCACCTCAGTATCAATAACAACTTTGTCTTCTTCATCCAATTTTGGTAATTATGTTTGAATGTTAGCTTTATTTCCAATGACATTATTCAAGCATGATACATTAAATACTAGATGTATGGGAGTGGATGATGGAAAGTCTAACTTGTAGGCTACATGAACAATTTTTTACAAGATATGATAAGGCCCATAATATGTAGGGGATAGCTTGTTATTATTTTTTTGTTGCTTCAATGACATTTACTTTATGGCTGCAAGTAAAAAAATACCCAATCACCAATGTTAAAATGCCTCTCGCTTCTGTGTTGATTTGGCTATTACTTCGCGTGATTCTGGGCCATCACTAAATTTTCACACAAATTTGCAAGGATCTCCTCTTGATGTTGAATATGTTATTCAATTACATGATCCTTAGGATGGACCTTCAAGGTTGAAGTGATGGATGGAGGATG
>JARHVA010005714.1:827500-845000 GCA_037957365.1 Torreya grandis
TTGTATACATTAATTGATTGCATTCTCCTCTTTTTTAAATAAAAATGTGTCAATCTATTGTCATACATGCATAAATTTCACACATTTTTATCATCTAGGTAATAAAAAATTTATATATGTATAAAATACATCTAGAATGCCATAATTAATATTCTTATGTTATTATCAAATTATATTTCTAAGTTTCTCTAAAAATCTCTCCAAATTCAACTATATTTATTTATTTTTTTAAAAAGTGTTGCTTTAAGCCCCGTTTTGTCCCCCATTATCCATCATCTACCCTAATAATCACTCCACCAAAAAATAAAATTATAATTAAAATCAAGCATATCCTAATGTAATTAAGACCATTCTCTAAAAAATAAAATACTTAAACATTCCAACCCTCCATATTTACTTCTAAACATACCACATTTAATGAGGATAAGGACTCATTCTCCACCATTGATATTGAATAAATATCAATGGCTCCCAATCAACATAAAATCCTATAAATTGAGAACTACCCCTCTTATTTCAAAAAACTTATAAGACTTACTAAGTGTTACATATTTTAGAGTTAATTAGAATATATAATAACTTTGACTATCAATCCACATCATCAATCTTGAAATAGGAGGTGCTCCGCAAATTTATACATTGTATCCATAACATTTGCAAGTACACCCCAATAAACATAGTAAATCAACATCAATATGATCAATTTTAATTATTATTAAGTAAAGTTATTAAATTATAATCCCCTCTTCATTTCATTTGAGGTATTTCAAATGTGAATTCCCTCATCATATTTTGATTTGTTTGATTTCAATTCTAACTTTTCTTGTTAACGATATAATTTTTGGATATACAATATTGATTCAAAAAATTGACATGAATGTGATTTTAAAATTTTAGAAAAAAAATACAGACCACATTCAAATAGAGATAACTATTTAAGGTTAACTCACCTCACAATGAATCCAAACCCAATGTTTATCTTATACGTTATGAGTTATAAAAACAAGTATCAAACATACTTTCATAAATGACTAGCTCATATATAATTTATTTATTTTCAAAATTTTATTAATGATAGAATTTTTTTGGGTTAAAAAAAATCAACCCAAATTACATGTCATTCCATATGCATTGAAATTTATCATAAACAAAATAATATCATTGAATGCAATTAATAAATATGTTGAGAAAAATATATAATGTAGAAAAAGATATTGATGCCATTGCTCCATTTGTTGACCACTCATCATTATGTACTCTCCACTTGATTACTAGTGGTCCTAATTATTCCCACCAAAAATATTCTATCGTTGTGGCATGGACCAACCAACCTTAAAATATGAATGTTTATATCCTCAAGCTTAAAATTTAGTTCATCAATCATGTACATAATTCAAGATTCATTTTGATAGGTAAACATCTATCCTCACACACCAAGAAACCAGTTTTTATTATTTTTTAAATATAATTATTTTTAAACAATATAAAAAAGAATAATAATTATGTAAAATTATTTTTAATTAAATTTTCCAAGACCACTATGTGACAATTTATTAAAATAAAAAATATATGTTAAAATTTTTAAGTAAAGTTCTCTATCTAAATAACATTAAAAATACATACATGAATTGAACTGAAATTAAAATAAAATAATAAATGTATTAATTATTACACATTAAATAATAATTCAAACATCTCATAGACAAACCTAAAAAATTATCCTCATGTCTCTAATAATTTGACGAGTATTATTACAAATCTGCACCTCTTATAGTAACTAAAATTTGAAATAGTGATATTCTACTACTCTTACCTTGTCATGCTATGTTAAAATAATGTTCTTGATGTAAAATGTGTGCTTGTCCAATAAAATATTAAAAAATTTATATATTCTAATATTTATACTATACTCATTTATTATAGTATCAGTGATGCTTCCCTACGCACTCATGTATGGTAAGCCACAAGAATACATAATATTATGAACACTAGTTTTCAATTCTTTTCTTTTTTGGTGGGCACAGTAGTATTTTTGATATATTTTTGAAGATGTTTAAGATTTCCTTTTTGAATATGCCTTTAATATAAGTGGGGGTGAGGGGAGGGGAATAGGAGTTACAATTAAAAAAATAAATCGTTGTGTTAGTGTTTTTGATTTATGTTATTTATGTCATGTCCAAATTTTTGCATGAAAAATTTAAAGAAAAATATGTCAAATATTTTCATAATGCAAAATGCATAAAATAATCACTTACATTACTTCATTAAATAATTAATGCACATCACACAATACAAATTATGATGTTGAGAGTGTATACACAATCAAATGGTTATTATAATATTGATGCCAACCCCTTTAGAGTAGAG
Organism: Torreya grandis; assembly: GCA_037957365.1. Classification (NCBI taxonomy): domain Eukaryota; kingdom Viridiplantae; phylum Streptophyta; class Pinopsida; order Cupressales; family Taxaceae; genus Torreya; species Torreya grandis. The sequence goes on from JARHVA010005714.1 coordinate 829,868, forward strand.
TAGTTAACTCATAATGACCCAAGTAACATACATGACCTCCATGAAAATAGGTGATTATATGGACTCCACGGTTTCATTACATATTCACATTTAATTCATAAATTTTTCCAACATGTTTTAGGGTTGAATGAACCATTCATATGATTAATGGGTCTATCAAGGCCTGAAATAATTCTAGTTCGATTGGATGGATGAAATTAATATATTAAATCACAATTATAATTTTATTTTCAAATTGAATTAGCGTATAAAAAATGTCTAAGAGTGAAATAAGTCTTATACATCCTCAAAGGATCCCTAGAGTAAAATAAGTCTTATACAACCTCAAGGGATGTGTAAAATATTATAGGCAAGCCTTTCGTGGTGGGAGCATAAAATTTCTATCATTTTATCTATCCTATCCCAATCACAACATCTTCCCAGATACATAAATCCTTAAAATATATATGGATTATAGTAAAGGATATGAAGCTGAACCATAGTTGAATAAATGCAATGGGTGGATGAATTGAGGTTTTGTAATGGAGGATTCATTCATAGTAATTATTCTTCGTCATTTGGGTCCTTGGTTAGCCTTCATTATCAGGGGATGTACATAAACATATTTTATGAAGATTTCATATATTTAAGACATGAAAATCGTAATGTAATGGTTGTTCGAATTTTGTCATACTTAGAATTTAAGTATTGTCTCTATTAATCCTTTTGAGTTCTAATAATTTAAAAATATGAAAAAAAAAATCCCCATAATAATTATTAGTGGTCACTTCCTAATCCTCAGCTCCATAAATTATCTTTAACATTTTTATCATTTATTGACATAATTTGAAAATTAGGTAAGCCATATTAACTCCATATAAACTCCCATTAAAAAAGGGAATTTAGGCCATTTTAGTCATTCAGACCTCGAATGGCCATTAAAGGTTATCTATGGATCAATTCCCAAACTGAGGTAAATATTAATTCTTCATTTTAGTTTTAGTCCCCTCTTGGTTGGGAATATTATTCCCCTATTTGAAGTTTCAAAATATCTATCAGAAGTCCTTATTTATCAGGGAATAAATTTTTTTTGTGGCCAAAAGTTTCTACTGATCATTAATTGTTATGTAGTGACCTTCAAGATTTGATTATTATAATTTTATTTTATTTTTTAAAGTGTTTATTCATATTAATTTAAAATTTATGTTGGGTATGTTTTAAGTATCTCCACACCTTAATAACACTTCTAAAAGGATTCTAGGTCTCATGAGGATTAAAATATTTATGGGACAATACCATTCTAGTTGTTATTATTGATCAATTACAGTTCTTAATATTTTTATTGTTTTTTATATTTTTAAGAAACATAATCTTTCTAAGAATAAGAAAAAAATGGGAAGAAAAAATAAAAGAAAATAAAATAAATACATAAAAACTAAATTTATAAATTAATTAAGCTTCTTAAATCTTCATATAATCTGATAAATATTTTATAAAGAAAAACTTACTTTGATTAAAATTTAACTTTTTAAAACCAACAACTACTATTCTACATGCTTTAAAATTATATTATAAAATATAGTATAGATATAAAAAATAAAATATTTAAATAAATAAAATTTTCAAAAATTATTTATTATTTATTTATGGAAAAAAATAAAACACATACTTTAAACTTTATGCCATTTAAGATACTTAAACAAGTGGAACAATTTTGAAGTAATATTCCTTAAAATTCCTCACTTATTCATTCGAGATGATATGTAACAAGAATAGATGATCCATCTCAACATTTATGAATGATAATATAAATATTTATTTGCTTTACATTTTAAAATTCATATTTTCATCAGTGGTTACAAAGAAACAATAGTGCACAAGCACCATTATACAACTATATAATTCCTGCTAAATGAAAATCATACATTTCTAAGGCTAAAAGCAGCCACTAGTAAATATATTAAAATATTAAAAGTAAATGTAATCTATATGCTTCCCTTTTTTCACTGATGCATCTTGCAAGGCAAAATAAAGTAGCACCTCTATTTCCAACCAATTTCCATGATTGTGCCTTATTTTTATAGCTACACTCAATCTAAATAAGGCCAATGCTAATCATGGAGAATAGGTGATTCACCAAGTAAATTAGTGGAATATCATTTTTATTCATATGGATCTATATAATACTCTTTTTTTATTTTTACTTATTCATATTCTATTCCTAACATGCCCTCCCAATAGACCATTATAATTAAAAAAATACATTTATTTTACTAAAAATTACTCATTTTTCCTACAACATTTTCTATACTTTTTTATTTTCATTTCTACCTCTTTCATGTTGGACTTAATACTTTAAATAAATAATAGTGCATTTAATCATGATGCGATCTTTTAGATTATAAAATTTTGCCTTGAAATTTATAATTATATGCTTGATATAAATTTAATTCACATGAATTGAGCACACATAAAAGGTCCTAATCAAACATCATTTCACATTTAAATTAGTTTGCACAAATAACTCTAGAATCATAAATTAGTTTGTTATATGCCTAGATTAGTTTCACTAGACCTAGACAATACTGTAAGTCAATATTGACCATTTTGGTTTGAACTATCCTTCTCCTGGTAACAAGCATTTTATAAAATTAAACCAATCATTATGGTGATCCAATTATCATAGTGTTGTTGTGGCATGGGGAATTATCATATTGTAAAAAAGTATAAGTAAATCATGGTCTCATTTGAAAGGAACTTTAAAATCATATAATATAAATCTATAGAATATTGCACACTAAAAACATCTTCCCCAATATTCCCAATTGACAAACCTATTAGTAGGATAATTCACAATCCAAGTCTAGATAATTAAAAATCCAAATCAAATCAATCATTTAGAAATACTAAAGTTAATCATTAGTTGCATACAAAAAGAGGATGATCACAATTACACAATCACAGTATGTGAGAAAACTATACGCGGCTTGATTTCTCTCCTTTAAGTATTAGATATGTATGTAATGACAAATCATTAGTTTGGGATGACTAGGGTTAGAGCATCCCATTACACATCCACCAACTTTGAGGGTTTTTATACATCATAAGCACATATAAGGTTTCAATGAAAAGGAGGTTGATTTTATGTACTACATGTTTCATCATGGTTTAGGATCACGAAACTAGAGTAAAAAAAAAATCTCTCAGGTGGTTGTACAATCATTGTTCCTTACTTATGTGAAAGTAAATGTTAACCAAAAAATTAATGCTAACAAACAAGTTATATAAATCAATTATACATACCTAATCTCTCATAGTGGACACAATATAGACAATGAATAAGTTCTAAAATAGAATAAACCATGAACTTTCTTATCCCTAATTTTCAATTATAGGATAATTTCACTTTAATCAATTCAATGAAAAATATACATATTGTAATCTCTTTATCAATTTATATTTTTAGCATATACCCTCATCAAATCAAATGAATTGATCTCATAATTCTATATAGACATATTCTTGAGTATTATATCTATTGATATGAATTACATTTTAAAGTTCTATCATAATTAGGGTAATATCACCCATTAATCTAAATTTGGTTAAAACATATTGGTTAACTCGTACACATATTGAACATTACAAAGTCCCTATGTTTTTCTTTAGAGTTTCATTTTTCTTGGGTATTATTTTTAGATATGGTTTCTAATTGTTTACAAACAATGCACATTAATAATGACCATGTTAAATGAACACTATTGGTTAACATAATTAATTACGTTACTTTTTTCATATTGTAGTACATTAATAATGTATATTATTTGGATTAATTATTTAAGAGAAAGGGTACAAGGATCAAATATAAATTCACTAATAAACCTAAAGTTATCATGAAAAATCACAAGCCTTCTTCTCCAATATGCCTATTGTTACAACTATATTTGAAAGGGCATGCAAGACTCAATTTTTAATTCCTCCCCCAAGACCTAAATGTTGTATTGAATACCATCCTCATTCTATTACTTGCACATGGATTATTTTAGATCCTATAGTACATGATATTAATACTAGATTAGATATGTTGCACCATTATATGTGAAAAAATAAGGGTACTAAACATGTTCCTCCTCAATCCCCACTAAATACCTCAACACATGCCACCCAACCTAAGAGTTATGATATCACTAATCAATTAAAGAGTACTCATGTTAAGATTTATATGTTATTTACTTAAAACATCGATATTATACAAAGATATATTATAAAAGGCATGGCAAGAAGATAACTTACTTTGTGATATGCAACATACATGCATTTAGTCCACATTGAATACATTCAAGGAAAATAAAAAAATTCTTAATTTTTATAAAGAAGTTCCTCCCACACAAAAAGTAATAGAATAACATTTTCCATTAGTCATTTAGATTAAAGTAAAATATAGCTTAGTAAAGTAAGTGTTAGTATAAAGTCGTTTTGGATTGAACATATGTAACACTACCTTCTTACAATTATTAATGATTTACATGGATATAATTTTAAATCTTACTAGAGCATAAAAAGATTTGATAATAATCCATGTTAAATACTTAGATCTTTTTCATTGGATATGATATTTGGTCGAAATAGTACCTATTATTTTCTATGTCATGTCTAACTCAATATAATACTACTAACTTTTGGGATGACCATAGATATATGGTATGGAAGATAAACCATTAACATTACACATATGTATCAAATATAAGTGAAAAATATATTATTATTAAAAAATAATAGATGAGGATATTTTAGATATATCAAATTCACCCAACTTACTAATGAGGATCAATCATAGTCATTGTTAGAGAATAACACCTTCATTTATCCATCACAAACCATTTAAATAGCTCATACACACATTACATGTGAGTGAATCAAGTAAAAAAATTACAAGGAACAAATTATAACACAATAAATTACAGTACAATAAGAACTACAAATTTATCCATCATAGTTACAACCTATTCAAAATATCCCTTTAATAGTGAATTTAAAATATCAAAATTATATGGTTATAAACTATTTTGATAATGATGAAGAAGATATCAACATAGCATATATGACAAATGATCAAATAATTTTTTTCAATTCAACCTCTAAAAATAAAAATTATCTCTTACCCTTTTTACAAATCTTGGAAGTAGAGGATATCAAAATGATTCATATGAAAAATAAGGAAAAATTAAATACTACTAAAAATACACAATATTCCATGAAAAAAGGAAAGTTAGCAATTATAAAAAATGATTATAAAAAGGAAATTTAGGAAATATATAACATGGGTATATCCTTATTTTTAATATTAATTAAAATACTATCAAATAATAAACACAACCAACAATAAGGTCTTATATTCTATGGAAAAATAAGGAATCATATAATTCAGTGAACAATATGGAGATGATAGATTCTAAGAGTCGAACATCATTAAAATTAATAAATATTTTGGATACACCAAACACAATATTACAAATATTACATGTATTAATTAATGATAATATTATCAAATTATAATTCTTTTATTTTATTCATTAGTAGAATAAGAATGGAACATTTGTAGATAGTAAAATATGGTCTTCAAAACTTGAAAATGATAATTTTGATGCACATTTACCAAATGTGACTTGGGAACACATATAAGGTCATAATCTATCATTTTAAAACTCATGGATGTTATCTTATGAATTAACCCTTCTATTTTATTGTTATGAACATACATGAATCTAGCTATTTTTTCTAAACTTTATAAATTTTTTACAAAGTTATCTCAAAACATTCGGTTCATTTTTCCTATAAATAGGCCTATTTAACCATACTTGGCTAGTACCTCTAGTTGATATTAATTGGTCTGGTCAAGACCCAACTTCTCCCAATAACAACTATTTATCAAATCAAAACTATCCTTTAGGTTATTTTATAATCCTATCATGGTATTTGCATGATTAATTATTCAATTGGATCCATATATAATCAAATCAAAATCTCATTAAAAAGGAACATCAAACTTATCTTGCATACATATATACACTATTTCATACTAAGAAAACATTCCATTTTCATCCCAATTTGTATACCTATCATTAGGACAAGTCATAATATAAGTTTGAATAAATCAAAAGTGAAAAAAAATTGAGGAATGTCATGTACAAAATCCAATCATTATCTACATACACATAATGAAGTATCATAATTTTAAAATAACACTAGGTAAGATAACTAATTGTGGCATTATTTCCCTCCTTGTAGTGTTGAATATGTAGGTAATATTCAATCATAATGAGGGGGTGATTAGAATGATATCAAAAAATTATATTTCCCTCATTTTTGTAGGTTTCTAGCTCTCATAAAAAAATCTAAGAATTCAACACAAAGGAGGTTAATTTCAATATCTATGACATTTTTCAAGGTTCACAATTAAATTCATGTATAAAGTAAATATATCCTCTTGTACTTATGTATCAATGTCTCCCTACTTACGCATAGGTCAATATTGACCATAAGGTTATTATCGACTGAAACTACTGACCAAATCCTATGGAACTAACCTAAGAGAATTGATTCAATTTAAAAAATTAATGAATGTCAAGCTTGATTATCCTTAATTAGAAACTAATCCATAGAATATAATTATTATTATCTCTTCATTACTTTCAATATTTAGTATATAACCTTGTAAAATCATGAATATCAATCTCAGTCTTTTAGATTCAAATATATACTTGAAAGCCATATCTATTAATTTGAATTACATTCTAAAGTTATAAATTTATTATATTAATCTCACCCATTAATAAAATTTTAGTACACATTATTGAGTCCATACACATTTCAAACAATGCAAAAATGATAGGTTTTCCCTTAAGGTTTCATCATTATAGGGTTTCTAATTTTATCCTTAGGGTTTTATTTTCAGACTTGATTTATGATTTTTTGCTCATAATACACATTAATCATGGCCATGTTAAATGAACATTCCTGGTTAACATAAGTAATGTAATTACCTTTTTCATATTATCATACATTGACAGTTTATCTTCTTTGGGTATATTATGTAAAAAATTGGGTAACAAAGATCAAATATAAATTCAATAATAAGGTTAAATTTACTAGTTAATAATCCCAAGCCTTCTTATAATCATATTATTGTAACATCCTATCTAAGATGCCTATAGTTACCACTAAACATCTCAAGGCATGGAATGACCCCACTTTTCCCTCCTCTCATAAGTCCTCAAGGTTGTACTAGCCACCATCATGATCGCATTATTCATGCATAACTTTTTATTTACTTTTGTGGTTCATGTTAAAAATATATGAGGTAGGGTTCCCCATAATGTGTAGTAGAAAAAAGGTAGTGAACATGTTAATCATCAACTACCACCTCATCTCAAAAGTTAATCCAACCAACCTAGAGGTTGTGACATCATAAAAAACGTAAATAATATATATGCTAAGATTTCTATGTTGTGCTTACTCAAAGGATTAAGGGTCTATAAATATATGTTATCAAAGGCATTACAAGAAACAACATTACCCAATGACACATAACCTGATTCATTTTCTTTTTTAATGTATACATTTAAGGGAAACAACAAATTTATCACTTTTGATGAATAATATCTACCCATACAAGATGTAATATAACAAAATTTTCCCTTATTCATTAAAGTTTAAGAAAAACATATCTTGGTCAATAATGTACTGATATATAATGGTTATTTATCCATACAATACACTATTCCAATAGTTATTATGCACACATATGAGGAGGATGAATAAAATATAAAAAAATAAAAAATAACTAATTATAACACACAAATCAGTGGTATAAAAAGATCTAAAAATTATTTTTATTAGCCATAACCTATTCATGATTTCCCTTTACGAGTGAACTTATAATATCAAAGATGGAATAATTACAAATTATTAAGATAGAGGCAATGAAGATATAAACATGATATATATGAAAGATGATTAGATAAAAAATTTAAAATTCAAATTATCAGCAAAATAATTAAATCATACCCTATTACCAAAAGATAGATTTGGAACACATTTATATGATTCAATTATTATAAATAAGGACATACTAAAAACTACTACAAAGACAAATTATACTCAAGACAAAGGAAAGACAACAATGATTGATCACAATTATATCTTAAATGTGAAGAGTAGTTTTTAAACTATCACATACCAAGAACAATTGATAATAAATACTAATAATCTTTTAAAATATAAGGAATCCCATAATTTAGTGAACAATGAGGAGATGATAGATTATATGATTTTGACAGCATTACAAGTAAGAAAATAACAAGATTCACCAAACAAACTATTATATCTATTACACAACAATTATCTTATCATAATACCATTTACTTGACATCATATTGTGGGGAAATTTTAAATCAAGAAGGTAAGACATATTATTTTTATCATTGAACCACAAAGCATGGCATGGAACATTGTGAATAAGTGCTAAAAAATATTTAAAAATTATAGGATGAAGGCATTAAAGGGATTATACAATACCAAAAATAAAAAAGACGATAAATCCCTATGAAAGTACCATTTGTAATTAAAATAAATTGGAGGTGTCATCAACATGAGTCATTACATATTAATATCTTTTTGGAATGTGGATACTCAACAACGTTTAACAATGTACATAACAGCTAGGACATGTCATTACACAATTACAACATAGACATAATGGCGAAGATCCTTTTGATATATCTTTACACCAATAACATGTGGGACAAAATTAATAAACACATGTGATTTCCCCATATTATGAGAGAGCTTATGGGATATTGGCTCAACCTTGATTTTTGTTAACCTTTAGACACAAAACATGAATTTGAGTAAACTCAAATTTCCTCGGACATATACACATTCTTGCCTTCTTATTTATTTTTCACTTCAAAAGTGTAACCATATTCATTCCTCATTAACTTAGCTCATGGCATGTTTGATATAGGATCTTCTAATAATTATATGATTTTTATTACCATATGACACAATTGTAGGGAAATAACTAAGCATCACATTTAATTTACTTTAGTTGTCCAAGTGACATTATTCCCATCAAGAATAATATTGCACAAGTGTCATTATTCTTTTGAATGTTATCCCCACTACCTATAGTTGACATCATAGGTGGGAAAGGGTTTCTAAAGATTAAATAACATTCAAAACCTATGAATCAACTTTAGTTGGCCAATGGTTGAACCCATTTCATACTGCAGGAAAAATGTTAGGGTATGTTTATACCCAGTGTACTCAATCTATGATCATACAATATTTCTTTATCAAGACACACCTAAATCAAGGATTCATTATTTTTCTCTTCTCAAAATTCCCTAAAAAATGATCTCTGAAATGTCTAATACATACATGGCTAGAGCTAAGCCTTGCATTGGAGAAACCAATGGAACATGCCCTAATAACATGGGGATTACCCATAAAATATCTGTAGAACATTTCTCCATGCACGAACCCATACCACAATATCTGTTTGCATTTGTGGTGGGGAATATTATTACCAAGGATTTTGGTCTAATTAATACAGTTTTTTTTTATGCTTCCCCTATTTTGGAAGCTAAATAAAGAGAATTTGTGAACATAGAGGGGATGATCAAGCAAGGTGAGAGACTATTCAGGGAGTATAATTGGGGAATATTTTATCTTGTACTATTACCCCAAATTTTTCTTTATGGTGAAATGGAGAACCCTAGGGTTGTTTTTTTGACATACACTACAATTTTTGGGCATTTAAGTGGAGGGCATATTACAGCTCATGAACTTCCCATAATTGGACTGGAAATTTTGTCAATAATGCCACAAATAATGACTTCTAGATTAATGAGTTATGTATTATTATAACTAATGTATCTCTTAAAGGTATTACTTTAAAGAGGAACAAACTCTTGCTTTATAACTCAATTCTCAAGTAAAACCATAACCTATGATACCACTAAGTCCTAACCATTTGATTAATCATTTTTCATAGAAAGGTTATTCCTGAGTTCTAATAAAAAGATAGTTCTAATTATTAGAAGAAAGTTCTTGTGGTGTCAATTTTCACTATTTAATGAATCAATTTAATAGTTTCAATAACATTGTTTCACCCCTATGATCATATGGTAAGTGCCATTTTGAAAAGTTTACAATTTAAACTCGTCTTGATAGACTATTATTAAAAACTACTCACTGCCATCAATTAATAACCTCATAAAATTATTCAAATATAAAAGCCATGTATTAATCCATTTTAACAACTATAGAATATATTTTTTATACCTTACATTTCCTATAATTATAAATTCTTTTTTCATGGAGCAAGTACTTATGCCATAAATTTGCACTTATTTTATGATGTGGATCATTAATTTTTTTAGTTTTTTCATTATCTACTTGATCTTTACAAGTATAAAATAGTTATGCTTAATTCCTTTGTTCACTTTTTAAACTCCAAATATGCCTATAATTAAAGAAAATACATGATCACCTCATGATGGTTCCTCTGGTCAGTTCCTAAGATTCATGAGGTTGATTAAATTATTGTTTTTGGCACCTAAAGGATTAAGATAATTAATCTATCAAATTCGTAGGATTTTTATAGACTAGAATGGAGTAAAAAAATAACATCCATGAACAACATCCTAAGAAAACATTAGCATAACTATAAAAAAAAATTTGTTAGGGATCCACCTCGACTACCTGCTCCCCAAAAAGAGGACCAATTCTCTTGAGTACACATTTTTAAAGTGGTGTATAGTATTTAAAATATGATGAGTGATGGTATATTTATCTCTCTTTTATTTTTTATTCTTTAATAGTGTATTGATATATTTGTTTTATTATTTTTATTATATGTAGTTTTAATTCTACCATTCATTATGAATAATGTAAGATAATAACATTTATTAATTTTTTTTTATAGATAATTAGCATTGGGTGACCTTTGCATATTTAATTACTTCATTTTCAGTATGCTTGTTTGTTAAAATCATGATGAGAGATTTTGGATCCCTAAAAAATGGTATCCCAACTCAAGTGATCAAGGATGTTTGTCCTAGAGGTCTTAAATGAGGTATTAAATCTCAATTTGATGTTATTTTACCTCTTCCTAAATCTAAATCTATATATCAATAGATAGAGTAGTTTTTTTTAATAGGTTATTTTGTTGGTTTGATTCCTTCTTAAAGTATACTTAAAACTTATGTTTAGTCAGTTTAGAATATTTATAGAATCATACTGAAAAGTGTGCATAATATGACCAAAGGTTTTTTATTTATTTTTTTATTTTGTGTTTTGCTGACCCTACCCATGTTAAGCTGATTATGAATAAGTCCTCCACTCCATATGTATTTAAATAGTTTATATTGCTTTTAAAATGGATAAGATTTTTTTTTTGTCTCTAGCCACAAAATATTAAACTGCCCATCTGGATTGTGTTATCTGATATATTATTGCTTTGGTGGTCCTTCATCAACCAAATTATGTCCTTTATTGGGGATGCCATTTTCCATAAATATTTATGGTTATTTTTGACTTGACCCTAGAAATGGATCTATGTGGAAGTTGAATTATCCAAATACCATAAATAATTTATAGAAATTGAGGTTATGGATTCTCACCATTCTCAACTTACCATGTATATCAATTTACCCACCACTTGCTTCCATTATTATTATACTAGTACTAATATTAAGGACTAATTATATGGCCTTGTAACAAACCCATGCCCAAACTTGTAATTGACAACCCCAAAAACACTCAGGAAGAAGGGTGGAAAATTGTAAGGGGCATAAAATATCCACAATAAAATAATTATCACCAAAACATTTATTAATAGTACAAAACCCTTTTCCATCTCTACACCAACAAAGCCAACATAAAATGCTTAAACTATTAGGGAGTATATTAAGATAACTCATTCTAGTAAGGAGATTATTCACGTTGAAAATCATGTTCTTCATGTAAAATTTGTGCTTGTCCAATGCAAGATTACAAACATTCTATATTCTAATATTTATACTACACTCATTTATTCTAGTATCTATGGTGCTTGCCTACTTACTTATGTATGGTAATACATAAGAGTACATAATATTATGACCACCAATTTTCAATACTTACCTTTTTGGAACATTAGAATTTTTGATATATTTTTGGAGATGTTGAATATTCCCTTTTTGAAGATGCCTTTAATACGTGGAAAAAAATTTAGGAGTTACAATTAAAAACTAAATCATTTTGCTAGTGTTTGTAAATTATATTATGTGTGTCATGTGCAAATTTTTGCATGAAATAATCAAGAAATAACAAGTCAATTATTTTTATAACATAAAATGCACAAAAATGTGACTTACATGATTTAATATAAAAATTAATGCACATCACACAATAAAAATTATGAGGTTGAGAGTGTAAAAATAATCAAATGGTTTTAATATTTATGCCAACCCTTTAGAGTAAACTAAACAACTCATAATGACCCATGTAACATACATGACCTCCATGAAAATAGGGGATGTTCTGGCATCCATGATATCATTTCATAGTCACATTTAATTTATAAATTTTTCCAACATGTTCTAGAGTTGAATGAACCATTCATATGATTAATGGGTCTATTAGGACCCAAGATAATTCTAGTCAATTGGAGGGATCAAATTCATACATTAAATCATAACTATAATTTTATTTCAAAATTAAATTACATGTAAAAAATGGTTAAGAGTAAAATAAGTATTATACAACCTCAAATGATGCCTAGAGTAAATTAATTCTTATACAACCTTAAGGGATACATAAAATATTATAGGAAAGCCCTTTGTGGTAGGAACATAAAATTTCCACCATTTGATCTAGCTTATCCCAGTCATAGCATCATGCTAGATACATAAAGCCTTAAAATATATATGGATTATAGTAAAGGATATGAAGCCCAATAAAGGTCTAATTAGTTCATAGTAATTATTATTCATCATCTAGGTCCCTGGTTAGATTTCATTATCAGGGGATGTCCACAAACATATTTTATGAAGATTTTATAGATTCAAGACATTAAAATTGTAATGTAATGGTTTTTTTATTTTATGGCCCTTATATTTTAAGGAGTATTTATATTAATCCTTTTGAGTTCTAATGGTTGAAAAAGATGGGAAAATAAACAACAAACCTAACAGTTACTAGTGGTCACATCGTATTCCCCATCTCCAAAAATTATCTATAACATTTTTACCATTTATTGAAGTAATTTTAAAATTAGGTTATCAATATTACCTCCCTATAACTTCCCATTGAAAAAAAATAATTTAGGCCATTTTAGTCATTCAGACCTCAAGTGGCAATTAAAGGTTATCTATGGCTCAATTCTCAAAATGAGGTAATATTAATTTTTCATTTTAACTTTATTTCCCTACTAGTTGGGAATATTATTCCCCCAATTTAAGTTCCAAAAAATTTATGATAAGTCTTGATTTATCAGGGAAGAAATTTTTTTCTTGTGGCTTAACAGTTTCTAGTGGTCATAAATCGTTGGGCACTAACCTTCAAGTTTTGATTATTATATTTTTTTTAATTTTGTTTATATTAATCTAAAATTTATGTTGGGTATGTTTTAATGATTTCCATACCTTTAAAACAATTCCAAGAGGATTCTAGGTCTCATGAGGTCCAAAATATTTATGGGACAATACCATTCTAGCTATAATTATCGATCACATTGCAGCTCTTAATGTTTTTTTTTTTTTTTTAATTTTTAATTTTTATATCTTTAATAAACATGATAAAGATAAGAAAAATGGGAGTAAAAAATAAAATAAAATAAATAAATAAGAAATAAATTTATAAATTAATAAATTTTCTTAAATCTTCACATAATTTGATAAATATTTTATAAAGGAAAACTTACTTTAATTAAGAGTTAACATTTTAAAATTAACAAACACTAATCTACACATTTTAAAATTATATCTTAAAATATACTATAAATATAAAAAATATATTATTTAAATAAATTAAATTTTAAAAATATATTTAATACGTATTTATGGAAAAAAATAAAACACATACTCTAAACTTTAGGCCCTTTTACTTAAATAAGTTGAACAATTCTGGAGAAATATTCCTTAAAATTTATAACTTATTCATTCGAGAGGATATGTAACTAGAATAAATGATCCATTTAAACTTTAATGAATGGTAATATAAATATTTATTTCCTTTATATGTTAAAATTCATATTTTCATTAATGGTTACAAAGAATCAATAGTGTACAAGTGCCATTATACAACTATTTAATTTATACTAAATGAAAATCAAACATTTCTATGTCGGAAAGTAGCCATTAATAAATATATTAAAATATTACCAGTAAATTTAATCTCTAAATTTCCCATTTTTTCCTAGATGCAGCGTGTAAGGCACCAATTTGTTTCCATCGTTATACCTTTTTTGTAGAGCTACACTTAATGTAAATAATCCCAATGCTAATCATGGAGCATGGGGGATTCATAAATTAAATTAGTGGCATGTCATGTTTGTTCATATGGAACCATATAATAATTTTTATTTATTTGTACTTATTAATATTTTATTTCAAATAACACCTCTAAATAGACCTATATAATTAAAAAATACATTTATTTTACTAAAGACTCTAAGTACCCATTTTTCCTATGTCATTTTATATTCTTGTTTCATTTCATTTCTACCTCTTTCATGTTAGAATTAATACTGTAAATTAACCATAGTGTATTTAATTATGATGCCTCCTTTTATACTATAAATTTTAATCTTTAATAATTGATAATGAAAATATTTATATACATTTAGTTGACATGACTTTAGCACACATACAAGTTCCTAGTACACCATCTTCTCACATTTGTATTCTATATTATGAGTCAATCTTACTATTTTTTTATACACATACCAAAATTTCATTATCTATTTCAAACATATTAGATATATCCCATATATAACTATAGACTCCTAAATTAGTTTGCTAGATGCCTAGATTAGTTCCACTAGACCTAGATAGTATTGTGATTCAATGCTAACAATTTGGTTTGAATGAACCTTATTGTAGAAATG
>JARHVA010005714.1:850000-852500 GCA_037957365.1 Torreya grandis
ACATATGATTATACTACATGATTCATGTGTGTGTGTGTGTGTGTGTGTGTGTTTGTGTGTGTGTGTGTGTGTGTGTGTGTGTGTGTGTGTGTGTGTGTGTGTGTGTGTGTGTGTGTGTGTGTGTGTGTGTGTGTGTGTGTGTGTGTGTGTGTGTGTGTGTGTGTGTGTGTGTGTGTGTGTGTGTGATTTACATTCCCTAAATTTTATATGTTACACACATGACTTGACCATTACAAACATTAATATTATGACATATACTCCACATGATCAAATGACATTAAATAATGTTATTATTACACATGACATGATAAATTTATCTCTTATTTTGTGATGAGTGACTTGTAAGATATGTCCCTCATCTCAAAAGGGAGCATTACAATGGGCTTGTCATAAGAACATAAGATTTAATGACCAAATAATCAAAGAAATATACCAATTTTAGAAATTGATATAGTTTAGATTTTATATTAGGTGAAATACATGATATATATTGGCACACTGATACAAATTATAAGGCCATATGTTGTTTATATGAACTCACATTACAAATAATTTGGCATGTATTCATATAAATATGGGTGCTTATGCATGGGTATATGAAAAACAATTCCTATGAAAAAGATTATACATTTTCACACACATATACATATAGAGATAGATAGAAAAATAAACACACACACCCAAAAAGAGAGAGAGATGTTATCAGATTTGACATATAGATGCATAACATTCTATATCAATTGGCATCAATTCAGGAGACATGATAGTAGTTCATGATCATATATATAGTGAAAAAGTTATAGTTGAGTTGGAAATTATTCTCATTGTAAATCACACAAGTATCATTTATATGATTATGATGGGGGCATGATAAGTTTTCATTCTCTTTCAATCATGCATTATATTCAACATTGAATGAAAATACACAATCAAACATGTGTACATGGATGGGGCATGAACATGATTCATTCTATTTTGTTCATGCAATTTTTTATATGGATAAAAAATGATTGAAATGGAGAAAAACATTATAATTGAATATTTAAGTCATTTTAAGTGGTTGATTCAATTTATTTGAGTGAATCTTTCATGATTAGTTATATCATTTACAAAGATAGTGATTTATTTGAGTGAACCTAGCCACATGGTTATATATATTTTTCATGAATATCTATTTAGGTTTGTATATTTAGTAGTTTTCATCACATTCATGAGGGTTGGCACATCTTACCTTCCCACCTAAAGATCCTACATAATTAGAAAAGTTTATAGAATAATCATGCAAAATTTATAATACTTCAACAAGGAATCATCATCTCTAATAACTTGCAGCAGATAAATGGTTTTCAATAACAAGTTTATTGTAACCCTTTCTCTTAAAATTTTCAATTTTAGATTGTATATTTCACATTATAACATTACCCATTTGATTTTCATTACATGTTTTCTTAGATCAATACTGTATATTTAGACCCATCTCCTAAAATAAAAAATTTATTGTACACACTCATGTATATTTTTTTATCATTTTTAGAATTACTAGAATAAAAGGGGGCATTTGTAGATAGTAAAATATGATCCTCTAAATTTTAAAATGATAACTTTGATGTACATTTAGATCATGTGACTTGAACACACATATAAAGTCATAATCTTCTATCTTATCATTCATGCGTGTTATCTTATGAGTTAACCCTTCTATTTCTTTATGCACATACATTAATATCACTCTTTATTCTAAAATTTATAAATATATTACAAATATATCTCAAAACTCTCGATTTAGTTTGCCAATACATAGGTCTATTTCACCATACTTGGATAATACCTCTAGTTTATACTGATTTATTTGGTCAAGACTACCCTGATCCCAATAACAACTATTTATTAAATTAAAACTATCATTGAGGTTATCCAATATTCCTATCATCGAAATGGTGTGATGAAATATTCAATTGGATCCATATAAAAAAAATCATGATCTCATTCAAAATGAACTTCAAACTTATCGTATATTCATATATACACTATTGCACACTTAGCATTTTCATCCCAATTTGTATACCTATCATTAGGATAAGTCACAATGCTAGTTTATAAATCAAAAACAAAAAAAATTTAGGGATGTCATGTTCCAATTCCACTCATTATCTACATACACATAATGAATGAACATAACTTTCAAATAACACTAGGTACGATAACTAATTATTGTATCATTTCCCTCTTTGTAGTGTTGAATATGTAGTAAATATTCAATAATTATTAGGGGGTGTTTATAATAATATCAACCAATTATATTTCCCTCATTTTTTCAGGTTTCTATCTCTCATAATAAAATCTAAGAATTCAACACAAAGGAGGTTAATTTCTATATCTATGACATTTTTCAAGGTTCACAATTGAAAACACATATAAATTAAATATATCTACATGTATTTATGTATTCATTTTCCCTAATTATGAATACATTATTATTGAACATAACATTATTATCAAC
>JARHVA010005714.1:857500-905000 GCA_037957365.1 Torreya grandis
AATAAAAAATAACAAACCAATATTTTTTTGCACTGAAATATTTTTCCACGTGTAAAGTGGCTATTGGTCCACTTGGCACATTTTCAATAGTGCCATGTCACTTTTGACACCCCCTGTCGCAAGATTTCTTCAACTAGCCATATCTTAAGCATCGGGAATTTGTTTTTCGAACCGCAAAAAGTGATATAAAGCTCTCGATGAGTATGACAATGTGAAAATGATTTGAATATAATTTGAAGACTTTTTAAAAATATAACGGTACATGGATCCACCTGGATCATTCCTCCCCACTAGAAATTTTTGGACCTCTGAAAGTTGAGATTAATTGGTAATGAGGTGAGGGTATTTTTCCCTCACCTTTCCAACTTCCATCCATCTAGCCTTGCTTAGGTGCATCCATTTTAGACCAACATGATGATATTCAACATTAACTCTTCATGAAGTCTAGATATTCCTGACGAGTATAGTATCTTCTTGCAATTTTATTAGATATTCAGGAGAAAAATCATCAACGGAAGGAATGGATACACTTTCATCATGATCAATTATCATTGGAGGCTCATACAATTTCAAATTTTCCACATTTAAAATGGAATAAATCTACATGTAAGATGGTAAATTTAATTGAAAAGCATTTATGCCAATTTTTTTCCGTTATCTGAAAAGGACCATACTGGATTGGTTTCAACTTTTTACCTTCACATGTCAGTCTTTCCTTACTAATGTGAAGCCATACCATATCACCCGCAACAAATTGGTGATCAATATGATGTTTTTCATTCCTGGCTTTGTACTTGGCTTGACTTTTCTCCAATTGGGTATGAACAGTCTGATGAATGAGTTGTATTTGTTCAATGAACTTCTTGGCTTGAATGGCTTCTTTTAGTTCACCAACAGTTGTATCCTATCCATAGCAAACATCTAGTGGAGATTTAGGAAAGTATCAATAACAAAATTCAAATGGATATTTCATAGTAGAAGAATGAAGTGCCTAGTTATATGCATGTTGTATGTAACATAATTATTCATCCCATAACTTTGGATGTTTATTGCTATAAACCCTAAGCAAATGTACCACAGTGCGGTTCACAACCTCTATTTGTCCATCGATTTGTGGATGAAATGCAGTTCTTTTTTTTTAATTTAGTGTCCATTAGTCCCCACAAAGTTGACTAAACCTCCCCAATAAATTTAGAATCCCAATCAGAAATAATTGAAGTAGGCAAACCATAATGAACACATACATGTTCAAAGAACAAGTGTGCAGTACCTTCCCCAATAATTTGCTTAGTGCAGGGAATCAAAACACACATATTTCTAAATCTATCCACAACCACATATAAATAGTCATGTTTTCTTTGTGTCATATGAAACCCCCCACAAAATCCATTGAGATACTTTCCCATGGGTGAGTAGGAATAGGCAAAGGAGTGTAAAGTCCTAGTTTCATGTTACTAGGTTTGCTTGTGGCACAAAGAATTACATCCCTTAATATATTTAGCAACATTTTCTTTCATATGAGGCCAATAAAAATACATCTTCAAATGTGCAACCATTTTAGCAACTCCAAAATGACTAGAAATAAGAGAAGTATGTGCTTCTCTAATCATGTGCACCCTCTCATTTTGAGGAATACATAGTTTACCCAAATGATACAAAAGATCATTGTGTATATGATAGTCCAATTCTTCTACTTGTCTACTACTCATCAAGTCTTTATAAACATCCTAAAAATCAAGATCATTCACATATTGTTCTTTATAAATTTCATGAGACAAAGAGTCATGTTGTAAAATAATATATGTGACAACCATAGGAGGCCTAGATAGCATATCTGCAACCTTATTCTGAATTCCTTTTTTATACTTGATCACAAGATGAAATTGTTGTAAGAAACCAATCCAACAAAAATGTCTAGATTGTTGTAGCTTAGTTTGTGATTGGAGATACTGTAAGGGCTGATGATCTATACGTATTATTGTTTCTTTTCCCATTAAGTAATGTTTCCATTTTTCAACACTTTGAACCAATGCATACAATTCCTTATTGTAAATTGGATATTTTATTATTGCACTTGTAAAGGTTTCAGAATGATAACAAACCAGTTTCTTACCTTGCATTAAAATAGCTCCCATAGCATACTCAGTTGAATCCATCTCGATCTCAAATGGTTGTTGTATATCAAGAAGTGCCAAGACTAGAGCAGTACTTATCTTTTCTTTCAAAGTGTCGAAGGCTTTTTGATGTTTGCCTCCCCAATGAAAGACCTATTTCACACTTGTCAAATAATGCAAAGGTGATGTAATATATGAAAATTGAGCAATAAAATTTTTCCAAAGCTATACTGCACCAAGAAAACTTCTAACCTCAATTGTGTTAGTGGGTGTAGGCCAACTAACAATGACTGCCACTTTTTCAAGATCAATTCTCAATTTACCATGTCCTACAATGTAACCCAAGTATATCAAAGAGGTCTTGCCAAATTCACATTTTGACATTTTTAGATAAAGTTTTTCCCTTCGTAATGCATTCATGACTTTCTTAATGTGGATCACATGCTCTTCCCATGACTTGCTAAAAATCAATATATCATCTAAGTAAACTTTAAAAAAATCATCAAGGAACTATCCAAAAACATCATTCCTCAATCTCATGAATGTCACGGGGTCATTACACAACCCAAAAGGCATAACAAGCCATTCAAACAATCCCTATTTTGTGTTGAAGGTAGTTTTCCACAAATCACCTTCATTAATTCTTACTTGATGATATCCACTTCTCAAATCCAGCTTAGTGAAATAAATAACATGTCTTAATTGATCCAATAAATCATCAATACGAGGAAGAGGGTAATGATTCTTAATAGTAATTTTGTTCAAGGCACGAAAATCAACACACATTCACCAAGTGCCATCTTTCTTTGGCACAAAAATAATTGGTGAATCAACAGGAGATGAAATTGGGTGAATAACACCTCTATCCAATAGATCCATTACCTATTTTTTGATTTCCTCATTTTCCACCACTAATAATCTATACATGCCAATGTTAGGGAGAGGAGAATCCTGCAATAGCTAAATTTCATGTTGAACTCCCATTTTAGGGGGTAATCCCTTAGGATCCTAAAATACATCATCCTAAGTAGAAATTATTTTAACCAATTCATTCTTGTGTCTAGGATCACACTTTTCCAAAGCTTGAGAATATTCTTTTTCCTTAGACTTAATCAACATGAGAAAAAAGTCTTGCTTGAATTAACTAGTCTTTTCATTTGCCCTACTATAACCAAGGAAAGACTTGTTCTAATGTGATGTGCTCTAACTATATATTCAATGCCATCCTTAACAAGCAAGTACTTATTCTCCTCTCTATAGAAGATTGATTTTCTATCATAAACATGTGGGCTTCCCAAAATAATCCCACATATGTCCAATGGAACAACATCCAACTCAACCTCATCTATGAACTTGGATGTGATGGCAAACCTTAGCCTACAATTTTGTGAGACTTATAGCTTTGTATTGTCACACACCCAACCTAGTTGATAAGGCTTCAGATGGGGATTAGTTTGTAATGCCTAGCTTCTTAACAACCTCTTAAAAAATAAAATTTTCTTGTGAACCACTATCAAATAGAGTGTCAATCTTAGTATGCTTTGAAACAACTCTAATTTAGAACAATTCATTTCTTTTCTTATCAACATGCACATAATTCTGTTTAGAAGAAGATGTAGCATTAGTGCTAGAAACTAAAAGAGAAAAATCATTATGTAATCCCATGGCTGTAATCTTAGTTTCATCACCTGAATCTGAACCTAAGTCTTGAACCATAGCATTAGCCTTCTTTTCTTTGTTTTGATACCCCTTAGGCCTTAACTCAGGATGTAGTTTCCAACACTTAGACTCATCATGATTTTTCTTGCAATGATTACAAAATGGATTTCCTTCTTCTTGTTTTTTAATAGTATAAGTGGATTTCTGTTTACCCTTTCCTGATGAACTTTCCCCTTTGGATTGTTTAACATTAGATTGCTTACTTTTTACTTTCAGTTAAAGATTCTTTTGATTATTTTCCTCTAGCCTCTAAATGAGTGGATTGAACACATACTACATCTAAATTATTGGGATTGAACATAAGAATCATATGTCGTAAGTAACTATGCAACCCACCTATATATTTTAGCAGTGTTTCTTGTGTGTATAGAGGAACATTCAAAAGCAAATATTTTTTCCTAAAATCTTGTGTATAATATTGAACACTTTGGCCTTTTTCTTGTTTAAAACTTTGCCAATCCATCATGGCTTGTTGCATATAGCCTAAAGGATAGAACTACTTTCTTAGTTCTTCAATAAATTCATTCCAAGTAGAAATCGAGTTACCTTTTTGAAGCTTGGTTTCTTTCAAATTACTCTCCCACCAGATGAGAGTTGTATCTTCCATACAAAGAGTATCCAAATGATTTTTTGACTCATCCTCTACAATCTTTTAGACCCTACAATAAACTTCAATCTGCTTAACCTAATTATCCAAATTTTTGGCATTAACTTCACCATTAAATATTGGTAATTCAAACTTAATATCCAATTTTACTGAAGGGAGAGATTCCACATTTTTTTTATCGTCATCCGATGGAGAATGCTTTTTGGTTTCTTTACCTTTTGATTCTCATGAATCACCTTCTTTTTCATTCTCATATTTCCTTTGTTTATCATGGTAAAGTTCCTCAACCATGCTTCTCATGTCCATGAAGGCTCGGCGGAAAGCTTGTTCAAATTCCATCTCTTCTTCGGCCATCCTTGAAGCACGCCTTGAACCAATTTTTGGATTATACTCAATGAGTTTTCCATCACCCTTTTGGGATTTAGACATTGTCAATATACACTAGCAATCACTATTAAATAACAACCGCTCTGATACCAAAAATTTGATCTGTAAACTAAAAATACAAGTGTAGTATATTCAAAAATCACTTGCTCAAGTTTAAGATATCCTTCAATTTCTCACTTTTTTGCTTAAATTTTATATAAAGAAATTAAAACAAGATATAAAATGAAGATCAGAACTAAATAAAAATTAGAGAAAATTCAAATAATTCACCATCAAATTGATAATGGAGTTCGGCTTCAATATCCTACGTCTTCGGGTCCATTCGAAGTGAGGATCATTCTCATTAATTTTGTGAAACAAATAGCTTCCAAAACCAATAAAATTCTTCAATTCACCTTCTCTAATATTTTTTTACCTATAAAAACATCTCTCAGACCTAAAAATAGTGGCCCAAGGCTGTACAAAGCAATAACAAGTCTCTAACCTTCTTAAATCTCTTTACACAGTCTACTTTTTGTGTCTATTCAAGTATAAATTAGTCCCTTTTATAACACTTTGACCCCCATGGCTAAATTTGTCAAGGAATTAATATTTTAGAGGACATTTCAGGTGTTCAAAACCTTCTCCCACCTTTTTAGGCACCTTGGTATGAGGGATAGGGCCTTAGGCACTTATCATGTGATTTTGAATGTTTCCCTCCTTTTTTCGCACCTTGGGACTTGGTTTAGTCCCACATTTTCTAGGAATTCTATTTCTAATGCATTAAATACAAATGTTTGACCCCTCTTCAAATTCCTAAGACAAAGGCACCCATTTAGGCTGTTGATTTGACTTGGTACATGCTTTTTTGATGGGATGGGTGATGTGGCACTTTTTTTGGTGCCTTATTTCAAAGTTTGAAATTTTCAAATAAGAAATAACAAACCAACATTTTTTTTGCACTGAAATATTTTACCACGTGTCAAGTGGCTATTGGTCCACTTGGCATGTTTTCAATAGTGCCATGTCACTTTTGACACCCCCTGTCACAAGATTTCTTCAACTAGCCATATCTTGAGCATCGGGACTCCATTTTTTGAACCAAAAAAAGTGATAGAAATATCTCAATGAGTACTACAATGTGAAAATGATTTGAACAAAATTTCAAGACTTTTTAAAAATAGAATGGTACATGGATCCACCTAGATCAATTTCAGTCATTCTTGGCAACATAAAAAAAGATTTTCTAGCTTTTAATGTAATTTAAATTTCCAAATTTGATCAGTGTCTTTTTGACACAAATAATATAAAATATAAAACCAATTCTATGATGTTAGGGTAACTTTTGAATTCATAAAGTTAGAGGATTCCACTATGTTACACCTAAGGGGATTGATAGCATCTCCATTGTCATTATTAAGGAGACTATGTTTGATGTGTATCCACAAAATTAATAATTAGTTCCTTCTATTCATTAGAACCTATTGGTTAGGTACTAGTCTTTTCAATTATCATTATAAAACTATGATAACCAAATTTGACTACCAATTAGAGAGTTATTGGATTCAAACCAATTTCATTATGCAATGATTGAGTATAGCTCTCAATATTTTATTAGTTTCCCTACTTATCATTAACAAGTGATAAGTGACATCCCAGGAGTGAATCAAATGCCATAATATGAAATTTTAACTACTATAATGACAATGTTGAAGGGAACTACTGAATAGATGTTAGAGATCCTATTTATCATAGGTGTCATTTTTCTTGAAAGGACAAAGACACTTGTTTAGTATTTTTATCTACACCATTTGTAGCTAACTTCATAGGGTTGTATGGTGTCTAATGGATACATAACATTTAAAACCCATGAATCTACTTTAGTTTTCCAATCGCTAAACCCATCTCAGACTATAGGAAAAATCCTAGGATATGTTTGTACCCAGTGTTACTCAATCCATGCTCATTTAGTATTACCTTGTAAAAACACACCTAGAAAAAGGATTCATTATTTTGATCTGCTCAATATTTCTTACCAAATTAGCTTTACAGTGTCTACTTCCCACATGGGTAGAGTTAAACCCTACACTGGAGAAACCAATGGAGCATTCCCTAATAACAAGTGGGTTACACATGAAAGTTGTATAGAATTTCTCTATGCACCAACCCATACTCCATACATATTTGCATTTATGGTGGGGAATATTGTTTCTATAGAATTTGGTTTGATGATTAGAGTTCATTCTAAACCTTCCCCTATTCTAGGATCTACATAAAGAGAATTTGTGAACACAGAGTAGATGATTAAGTAGGGCAAGAGCCTATTTGGGGATTATGATTGGGAAAGATTTGATTTTGTGGTATTACCTCTAGTTTTCCTTATGATGGAATGGAAAACCCCAGGGTTGCTTTTTTTATATCCACTACACTTTTTGGGAATTTAATTGGAGTTTAGATTGTGTCTTATGAACTTGCCTATAGGTTCACTGAAAATGGTGTCACTAATGGTACAAACACTGACTTCTGGATGAATGAGGTATGAATTATTATTATTATTATTATTATTATTATTATTATTATTATTATTATTATTATTATTATTATTATTATTATTATCATTATTATTATTATTAATGGTATTACTTATGAGAGGAACAATTTCCTACTTTATTAATAAATTCTCAATTTGCACTACCACTTATTATACCATTAAGTCCCAACCATTTGAATTAATCATTTTTTATAGAAAGGTTCTCCCTAAATTATGATAAAAATATAGTTGTGCTTGTGGTGTTAATTTCCTCTATTTAATGGTTCACTTTAATAGTTTCAATTTCATTGGTTCACCCCTATGAGCATATAATAAGTGCCAACTTACCATGTTTACCATTTAAACTCATCTTATTAGGCTATTATTAGAAACTACTCTCTACCATTAGTTAATAACCTCACACAATTCTTCAAAGATAAAAACCATCTCTTAATGCATTTGAATAACTACTGAATATGTTTTTTTATACTTATCATTTCCTATAATTCCAAATTATTTTGACATGGGGTAAGTAGTTATGCCACAGATCAACACTTATTTTATGATGTGGATCCTCAAATTCATTATTTTTTTCATTATTTGCTTGATCTTTACAAGTAGATGATAGTTATTCTTAATTTATTTGTCCACTTTTTAAGCTATAAATATGCCTATAATTAAATAAAATCCATGCTCACCTCATGATGATTCCTCTAGTCAGGTCCTAGGATTCATGAGGTGTATTAAATTATTTTTTTAAACCATAGGGATTGAGATAACCAATCTATCAAATTTGTAGGATTTTTATAGACTACAACATAGTAAAAAAATAACATCCATGAACACCATATTAATAAGTAACTATATATTTAGGGACCCATTTGGCCCATAAAACTCTCACATTAACCCTATAACGTAACTCTCAAGGAAAATGGTATTTCCTTCTTTAGGCCTCTCATCAATTAGCCCTCTATTTGTGCAAACCTCTTTAGTCTGGAATATGTACAAACTTTCTATGCAAACCATTTACCTTTTTAACATAGCTATAAAAATGTTTTTTATTAGGAATCCACCTTGGCCACCCACTCCCCAAGAAAGGACCAATTCGCTTGAATACACATTTTTAAATTTTTGTATATTATTTATAATACTATGAGTGATGGTAGATATTTCTCTCTCTATTTTTTTAATTTTTTTACTAGGTTTTTCTCGATGCATGTTATTATTTTTCATATATTCAGTTGTAATTATACCATTCCTTATGAACAATCTAAGATAATAACATTTACTATTTTTTATGAAGACTTATCATTCAACGGCCTTTGTATATTTAATTACCTCATCTTTATTATGCTTGGTTTTTGAAATCATGATGAGATATTATGGACCTCTAAGAGATGGAATCCCAACTCAAGAGATCAAGTAAGCTTGTCCTAGTGGTCTTCCATGAGGTATTGAATCTCAACTTGATGTTATTTTACATCTTCTTGAATCTAAATATGTATATCAATGGATAGAGTAGTTTTGTTTAATAGGTTATTTTGTTGGTTGCATTCCTTCTTAATGTATACTTAAAAATTATGTGTAGTTGGCTTGGAATATTTATAGAATTGCACTAAAAAGTGTCCATAATATGACCAAGTTTTTTTTTTTTTTTTTTCTTTTTGCATTTTGCATTTTACTAACACTACCCATGTTAAACATATTATGAATAAATCCTCCACTTTTATTTCTATAAATCCTTTATTTTTCTTTTGAAATGGATAAGATATTTTGTTGTCTCTAAGAAAAAAATGTTAAACTACCCATCTGGGTTGAGTTCCTTGATTTCTTGTTTCCTTGATGGCCCTTCATCAACCAAATTACATCCTTTATTAAAAATGTCATTTTCCACAAATATATGTGGTTATTTTTACTCGACCCCAAAAAAGGGTTTGTGTGGAAGTTGAATTATAAAAATACCTTAAGGAGGTTTTAAACATTAATGTCATATATTCTCACCATTCTAATCATACCATGTATATCAATTTACCCACTAATTAGTTTTATTATTAATGTAATATCAATAATATTAAGGACTACTTATTGTATGCACTTTGTAAAAAAGACATGATTAAACCTATAATTGACAACCCCAAGGAAACTTATGGATAAGGGTATAAAATGTATCAGGCATAAATTATCCACAATAGAATCACTATCACCCAAAATATTATTAATAGTATAAAACCCACTTTCATCTCTACACCAACAAATCCAACATAAAATTATTAACATGTTAGGGAGTTTATTAAGTTAACTCATCCCACGAAGGAGATTATTCACACTAAAGTTCAAACATTTAAATATATTTTATTTAGCCTCCCATAACTACCAATATTCTCTCTAGTTTTTAGGTTTCAACCCAGATAGTATCAAAAGAGATTAGTCTTTATTATTCATCTCTCCCTTCACTTGTTTTTCCTTTTCAAGTATTAGGTAAAATATCTCATAGTCTTTCATGATGGAGCTCTCTAGTGCACTTTCTTATTCTTAATTATTGAGAGGCTTGAGAGGACAAATAATATGTGGTACAATATTTAGATATTTATTAATTTTTAATTTGAGATGTTATGCATCTTAAAAATGCACATATAATTAAAAAAAGGTTATGAATCCCTCAAGGGCTTAGATGTTGAAGATATGTCTCTTAACACCTATAATATATGAATACTTTTCAAGGAATATTCAATATCTAACAAACTCAAACCAAAAGTATGTTGTGTGATATTCTTTAAGGAAACTTTTATAAATAGACATTCCTTACATTCATGAAGTTAAGGTGGTGAATTTCATTCTCTGAAATTTTAGTAAAACTATCTAGTCTGATAGCCTTGTCCTAAAAATTAATAATGATATGGATTGGGGTAGTTTAATTACATTTATTTCTCCCCAATGGTAGCCATACTACATAGAATTTAGTTATGACACCACACATCATATTATGTAGGCATTTTTCAATATTGCTAAATGCTTCTTTGGGAACATTAATTTGTTTGCCTCAAATGACACTCATGAGAGGGAAATTTATGGCTATAGATTTTTAACAAAATCCCAGACACATAATGGTCCATTTTTTTGTGTCTTTTATAAGGTAGATCAACATCTTGGTAATATTGGCCATTTGTATAAGTGTTCTACAACTTCCAAAAGGGAAACATGGCCCTTCATGTGTAATAAATTTGGGTTTTATGATCTCAATTTCACATGTCATTCCACATCTAAATTTTGGTACACTTGGTATAATTTCTAATTCATATATGATTGCATCCTTAAGTTCCTTGATCAAGCTATGATTTATTCCTAGTTATACTTTTCCTTCGATAAAACATTTTTGTTACTAATTGAAACCATGCCATATTCCATCCTTATTAACCACTCACCCATCTAGTTTCACATCACATAGAAATTCAAAAAACACAAAATCCAAAAAATGTAATTCTTTTTTAGTATTAA
The DNA here is from genome assembly GCA_037957365.1 of Torreya grandis. NCBI lineage: Eukaryota > Viridiplantae > Streptophyta > Pinopsida > Cupressales > Taxaceae > Torreya > Torreya grandis. The sequence goes on from JARHVA010005714.1 coordinate 868,332, forward strand.
TATTTTAAAACATGACCCCACAATAATTCACAATCATAGACTCTAAAACCTTATTCATGTTGAAAAGTATTATCATTGATGTCAAGGTTGATATCATTTGATGTCAAGGTTGATGTCACTGATGTCAAGATGAGTTGTGTGTAGGGTATGAGGTTGTATGCCTGATATTACAAGGAAGTCAGGGAACATAATGTCTCTCTATGGAGAAATAACTTGAAGGAGTGATAATTCATTAACATTTTTGGCAAAATTTTTGAAGACTTGGCATAGAACATAATGATCTATGAAAATCCTTAGTCAATCTCAGAAGATCTACATTAATAGCTCCAAAGATAATTAATCAAGCTATGAAGATGTTTTTTTAAAGATCAAAAGAGGAGGCTACATAAGAGAGGTTTTTTGAGATTATACATGAGGTGTTGATAATTTTGATAGTGACCTATGAAGATCCTTAGTCAAGTTTTAAATATCTACATAAATCACTTCAAAGATGCTCCATCAAGATAAGAAGATGTTCTATTGAAGATCTCAATAAGAAACTGCATGTGAGAGTTTGTTTGAGTTTGTATATGATGTGCTGAGAATTTTGACAATTATTACAAGGTCAACTTTAAGACTTATTATGACATACATGTAAAAGGCTTAAAGGTCAAAGAGAGAGAGAAGGTGTGCTAATAGAGTATCAGGATCAGTTTTCAAGGCAAGTGTATGTGTACATTGACATAAGTAAGCCATATATTTTCAAGTATATTGACAATGTTTTAAGTCAAAGTTTTAAGGTTAAGGAAAGAAAAAGTGTTTTGATGACCTTCAAGTGCATAAAATGAAGATTTTTCTATCCAATATGGTTTTTCAAGTGCTCATTGGCATGTGAAACATCTACATGAGAGCCTAAGATGTTCATGGTATATGGAAAAAGGGTCCCAGCTCAAATTTATAAGCATTGGTTTCTTAAATAAGGGGATAATATCTATGAATTATTACTATGACTAGAAGATGGTTTAAACCCTCAAAGAACCCTAATAATGACCTCATGTTGAAGATCTAATTGTAAAGTGATCATAATGGTTTCACATAGCTAGTTAAGTGATTAAATTTTTTATTCAACTCTCTGAGGTACATCCAATTTTAATTGGTTTGTAAGGTGTGTGAACAAAACCTATAGAAAAGTCCTTGTTTCTCAAAAAATTACAATAGTAAACAAAAATGACCAAGTCAATGTATGAAAATCATTAGATGAACAAGCTTGAGAATTTTATTTGATGTCATTGATATTTTGTGACTAGGTTACAGACATCAGGTGTGATAAAATAGTCCTACAAGTTGACTAGTCTCTAATAGACCTAGTGGTTCATGTAGTGAGAAAACTAGGTAGAAGTGAGAAATTGAATTGGGTGCTAACATAGACTAAGGATGAATCTAAGTGCATGGATATGTTTTTCAAGATATGTAATAAATATCTATATTGGATAGAAGATTTAGAGATTATTATATATAGTATAAATTTGATCTCAAATTTACTTTTATAACTCAGTGAGGTTTATGTAAAGTGGAGATCATGATTAAAGAGTGTGGAATGAAAATCTGAGAATAGGGTTGTACCTAAAATCTTGATATGAAATGCAGACATATGGAAAGATATATTGGTCTACATACTAATATGAACTATAGATAAATAATGTCTATAATAATTTGGCTTATTTATGGAGAAGATTTGAATCCATAATGAAACATTATAAAGACATCACAAGTGTCTATATGGTCTATTAGTCTAGAAATCTTGACAATGAACTATATGCAAACATGAATGTTGTATGCTAATGTCTAGTGGTCATATAGTAGTTGCAGTGATGATGTGGAGGCTATTTTACTTATGTCAACATATAATGCACATAATGATGATTTTTTGTACTTGAATGACATATATATACTTTTCAAAATCTTGTAATTCAGTATAATAGGTTGGACCATTGAAGCCAAAAATGGCTTGTCTAGGCTGAGTGAAGTCTGTGAGACAGAAAGTAAAAATATTAGTTTGTAAGACCAATAATTTCCATGAGATATTATGATATATTCATTTTAATTTATTTTGAAAATGTTTTAGGATCATGTTAATTCATTGAAAGTATTTGAAATTTATTCCACATTTGTTTTAGGTCATTGTTTTCATGACTATGTTTTGAGGCTTGTTGGCAGATCTGATTGGGCTACTTGAAAAGAAGGGTTTGAGTAATTTTTTATTGGTTTTTGAGGTCTAATTCACATTTTGATGAACCTAAGGTCATGAAACTTTTTTATATATGATATTTTATATGGTTTTTTTGTAAAAAAGGTGTTTTTACTTCAATTGTTCAAGACAGATTTTTTGTGTATGCATAGGCCTATTGTGAACAATGTTTTGAGAAGGATTGCAAATGGTATTTAGACATAAAAGGTGTTTTGGACCTAAATTAAAATTTTACAAGGTATATTTCAGTTATATATGAAGTAATCCTATTATGTATGGAGTTTGGAAGCATTCCAAGAAATACTAAGTGTAACATGATCTAATGAAGGCCTAATGGGATTAGGTCTCCTTAAGGCCTAAATGAAAGTTTTGTCTATTAATCGATGGATGAATTAATTTAGTCTTTAATTCATATTTTTAATTTTTTATTTGATCTATTTAAATGTTAATGTAAGTGTTCAAAGGTACATGGTTGGCCAAGGTGTATGATAGTAAGAGACTAGTATAAGTACAAGACAATTTTAGGCATATTTAGGTGAGTTAGATAAGTAATTTTACAAGTGAATAAAATAAAATAAAAAGGACTAGGAGGAGGTCATGTGGACCATCATATCTATGTCATGAATATGTAATAGTATGCATGAATATGAATAGCAATGCCTATGTGAACTAATCAAGGTGATAAATGGTTTATTGAGCAATGATAGATTTACTTGGGTGAGAGGTACTTTTGAATGTGATCATAAGTGTCAAGTAGTAGACTATAAGGGTAGAGTATGATTATGAGAACCTTAATGAGGAGAGGATTAGAGCATAATTATATGAGGTTTTCATATATGATTAGAAGTGTATTAGAGGCCTAAATATGTTGAAAAGGCCATGATGAGGTAGTTCATGTGTAGAGAGAGAGAGAGAGAGAGAGAGAGAGAGAGAGAGAGAGAGAGAGAATAGAATATTGAGTATGACATTGATGTCATATAGAGAAAAAGAAAGAGAGAGAGTAGAAAAAAAACATTATCAGGTTTTGGTAAGAATCAAGGAAAACATGTGAAAATAATTGGTATATGAGTGGGTGTTGAATCATCATAAGTGTTGATTTAGTGTGTCTTTGATCTACAAGGGGGTTGGTGCCTCCTAACAAGTTTGTGTTGTAGAAATCTAAGTGGGTTCTTAGAGAATTTTAGTGGTTATTTTTCCTTGTTGGGTGGGTGCTTAGCTAAATATTGATTCATTGATTTATAGTATTATTTTTCCAACATTTGTTTCAATGGGTTTTATTGATATGAGGGTTTCCCACCTATATGATGTGCTATGGATGTTTATGCATTGCTTTGGTTGATTAAAGATTTCTTCACACTTATGTACATTGGGTTTATATTTCTTGATGAATGGTAATGAATTAATTATTAAGTGAAATTAAAATAGTGTTAAGGACAATGATTCATGCCCCCCCACCTTCTTAGTGATTTTTCTTTCAACAATTAGTATCAAAGCTTTGTCCTTTTGAATACAAGTCTAATAGCTTAAAGGTTATCCTAGGAAGAATGAATGTCTTATGATCAATAGTAAAATGATAACATGTATGATGAAGAAGTATAATATTATAGTGAATAAGGAGAATCTAAAGTAGACCTTGAAGTTAGCTCATAAGTACCCTTCATGATTTGAAATATAAAAAGAAGACTATCAAGAATTAGCTAGAGGATGTCAATGTAAGATTTAGATCAAAGTAAGCTTAGTATAACTAATTGAAGACATAAATAGATTCATTGAATGTTTTACATGATCATCTTGTTAAAAAATGAGTAAGATGAAGACCTACATGAAGATTAAAAAGAGAAAATATGATGTAGATGACATCTTAAGTAGCCAAAAAAATTTAAGTGACAAGACAGGGCTTGGTTTCAATGAAGGCCAAAAGGAGGCACCTCTAGTCAAGGAGAAGATTGTTGAAGATAAAATGTTTAACATGAAAATACCTATCAAAGAGTATAATTATATAAGGTATGTTGAGTATTTCAATGGTTACTATTTTGTATGCAATCAGTTTAGTCATAAAGTAAGAGAGTGTATAAGATACTCCAAGAATGAGTACTCATGTAATTATGGAAGAAGTCACAATTCACATTAATTAAATGGTATATATAAGGTGGTTTGTTATAAATTTCATAATACAAGACACTTGTTATGATTTTTCCCTAATAATGTTAGAAGGTCATCAAGTCAAAATAGGAAGTTTAAATCCCCTAGAGTGAACAAAAGAAGGAAAATGAAACCAAGGTAATAAAGATGATTCATGATCAGTCTACAAGATCAAGTGGTCTACTTGTTATGATAAAACATGCATCAATTAAACCAAGTTAGGAATGTCTATTGTTATCTCTTGTTGATGAAGAGATCAAGCTTATAGTGACAACCAAGCCCAAAAGGATATTGAAGAACATTCAGTCTTGTCAGAGTATGGAGATATAGGAATATCCTAAATTGATGTTGTTTTAGTGCCATATAGAAACACTTTATAGTTAGTAGAAGCATGATGGATGCTTGGTTTGAGGGGGAACTATTATGGTTATTGATTGCATTTGATCTATGTTGAGGCAGTCTTGTAATCTAAGTTCATTTTGAAAAAGGTATGCATGGTTTGAGGGGGATCATATTTAATTAATGTTTCATATTATGTACATTTAACTTTTTTTGTAGAAGAAGTAAGTTTACAAATGATAGTTATGGAAGACCTTTGTCATTAATGTCAAAGGGGAAGAAATTCCAAGAAGGGAGTTTGACCAAACTAGGGGAGATGAGAGTGGTTAGTTTGAATAATGTTTTTCCATCAATGACAAAGGAGTTTATTGAGAAGTGTTATCATTGATGTCAAGGTTGATATCATTTGATGTCAAGGTTCATGTCATTGATGTCAAGATGAATTATGTATAGGGTATGATATTTTGTGCCTGATATGACAAGGAATATAGGAAACCTAATGTCTATCTTCCAAGAGAAAATTTGAAAGCTTGAGAAGTCATCAATGGTTTTGGTAATAGTTTTGAAGACTCAACATAGAACATAGTGAGTTGTGAATATCCTTAGTCAATCTTTAGAGATATCCATAAGCATATCTAAAGATGTTCTGTTAATCTACGAAGATGTTTTGGGGTAGCTACAAAGAAGAGGCTACATGAGAGACGTTTTTTGAGTTTATATCTGAGGTTTTGAGAGATTTAACAATGAAATATAAAAATCCTTAGTCAAGATTTAAATATCTATGTAAGTAGCTCCGAAGATACTTCATCATATTACAAATATGTTCTATTAAATCTCTAAAGAAGAGGTTGCATGTGATATGTTTTTTGAGTTTGCACATGAGGTGTTGAGAGCTTTGATAGTGGTTAGAAGGTTAGCTTCAAGGCCTAGTGTGACTTATAGGTCAAAGGATTGGAGATCAAAAAGGGATATGGTGGCATAATGGAGTGTTAGGATAAATTTTCAAGGAAAGTGTGAGTATGTGTGAATTGACATAGGTATGTCATATTTTTTCAAGTATATTGACCAATTTTAAATTCAAAATTTGAAGTTTGAGGTAAGAAAAACTGAATTAAGGTCTCTCAAGTGCATATAATGAAGAGTTATCTACTTGAAAAGTTTTTTCAAGTGCTTATTTCCACATGCAACATCTACATGAGGCCATAGGTTGTTCATGGTAGATGGGGAAGGGCCCTACCTCAAATTTCCAAGAATTTGTTTCTATAATAATGGACTAGGATTTAGAAATGATCATTAAAATTAGAAGATGGTTTAAACCCTCAAACAACCCTAATAATGACTCTATTTTGAAGATATTATTCTAAAGTGCTCAAAATGGTTTGACATGGTTGGTTAAGTGATTGGAGTTTGTAGTCAACTATCTCAGGTACCTAAAGGTGTGATTAATTTGTCATGTGTATGAGTAGACCTTATAAGAAAGGTATTATTTCTTACAAATTTACTGTAAAATATAGAGTTGACCAATTCAAAGTATGAAAATCATTCGATGAATAATATTGAAACTTATATTTGATATCTATGATGGATTATGAGTAGGTTATAGCCATCAAGTATGCTAAACAAATCATACAATTTGACCAGTTACTAACAGAGCTAATGGTCTAGGCAGTGAAAAAACTAGGTAGAAGTGATAAATTGATAAAGGATTTACTAACATGGACTAGGGATGAATCTAATTATATAGAGATGTTGTTCAAGATATGCAATACATATCCATATTAGATAGAAGATTTAGAGATGATTGTATATAATATATGGTTAATTTCAAATTGACTTATCTAACTCAGTGAGGTTTACATAGAGTGGAGATGATAATTGAAGAGTTTGGAATGAAATTATAAGCACAGGGTTGTGTCTAAAGCCTTGATATAAAAAAAAGACATTTGGTAATATAAATTAGTCTATATGACCAATATGAATAATAGAGAAATATTGTCTATGAGAATATGGTTGATACATGGAGTAGATATGAGTCCATAATGAATTATCACAAAGACATAACACGAGTCTAAATTATATATTTGTCTTAAAATCTTCATAGTGAAGTATATTCAAACATGAATGTTGTATGTTAAGGTCTAGTGGGCATATAATAGTTGTAGTGATGAGTTGAAGGCTCTTTGCCTTTAAGTTAATATATATAATTCACATAATTATGTTTTTTAGGACTTGAATGGCATACACATCCTTTATATAAGCTTGTAATTTAGTATAAGTGGTTGAAACATTGAACCCAAAATGGATTTTTAGGCTAAGTGAATTCTTTGAGAGAGAAAATCAACAGATTGGACTTCAAAACCAATAACTTCCACTAGATCTTATGATATATTCATTTGAAGTTGTTTTAGGATATTATTCATGTTGTCATAAAATTATGCACCCTAGGACACTATATAAATCTCCCTAAATTTGATGCAACATTGAATCATCTCTCAAGTTTGTGGGAACTTGTAGGAGAGATGAATCTCTAGGATTGAAAGGACTAGCTCCTTTAATTCTTCTCTAAGTGCCTATCACCTAATCTAATGCTTGTTCATGAAAAGAGTTAGGAGTTTTAATAAAATGAAAAATATGCTACAGAGGTGATATACCAAGATATATCCCACATAATATCATACTTATACTAAGAAACAATGCTTTCTAAGACCAATTACATGCATTAAAGGATCATGTCATAGTGTTTTACTATGAAGGTAGCATACTTGGGACAATCAATAAAATACTTGATGTAGGGTTATATTACACACCATAGAGACAATGGAGTACATTAAAGATGGATTATTAAATTAAAAACACTTCACATGACATATTAACATCAAAATTATTACTTAAACATGAAGGATAAAGGGAGTAACGATGATACTATCACTTAGATCCACTATGCATCACTCACACACTTAGGTAAAATTTTCATAACTCAAAATTAGACTTGTATTAAATGTTCAAAATCAATGTGTAATTTCATTTCAGTAGGGCTTCACCATAGAAAATGTGGTCTCCTTTATAATGGCCAAGATGGCTCAATTTGTATAACTTTGAGGAAGAGAGAAGTTGAATAGGCACCAAGACATGTGTCACTAATGTTAAGATTAGTTAAAAATGAAAGAGAGGGTTGGGGTGAGACATATCCTATCAATATTTAAAAAAGTCATTTATAATCATCCAAGACCTAAAAATAGTCAATAAACTCCTTTTTTATGCATAGAAAACTACCCCTCATGATTAGCCTTACAAAACTATCCTAAAGTTGCATCTAATCAACTTTGATGATGAATATTCATAGTATGGGTTACTAACAATACCTCACATGAATTTGGGAGCCTCCTAATCCTTCCTATCATTCTAACAATGCATGATCATACTTGGTAGTCTTAAAATAGCCCCTTTCACTTCACCTCTTACACTTGTCACCCTCAAGCTCTACAAACCTACAATATGATCCATAAAGTAATATTAATGACATGTTTAAGGATTTCTCATACCATCATTTACAATAAATTGGCTTTTAAAGTCTCCCAAAATGAAGAGTCGCCATTTTTTCCAAGCCCTATCTAGCTTGTTTACTAGACTGGCTAAAATGGAAGAATTAGTAGGAAAACATAGGATCTTATAAATTTTGTACAATGACCATTATGACATATAAAAAGTCCTAAAATTTCATAAAAAAATGATTTGGTGTCTTGAAAGTTCACCATGCCTACAAAACACCAAAAATGGTCAAAGTAGGCCTTGTTTTTCCCTATTCTGAATAGATTCATACAACAAAATTGAATTGGGGGATTCCTAGGGGAGTATTATATATGTTCCCAATGTTTTTATGGAATTTTCATTTCTTCCCCAGTTGAGTCTTTGAGAAGTGTTTGAAATGGTTTTGAACTGATTTTCACTCTTAACATTCATTCATATCCATGGAACATTGGAATTATAATAAAATACCATGTATGTCTCCTAAATGACCTCATTAAACTTCCTTTAATGTCTCGATGTCCCATTTAAGGCTTGGTGGAAGTTCAAAGCACTTAAAGTTGACATTTGAACTCATTTTTTACTTCCTCATGGGGTTTAAATGCTTCCTAAGCCAAAAATGGCTTATTTCAAATTTTATTTAATAAAAATGGTCTTAATATCTATTTATATACCATAAAAACTTCCTCCAAACATTATAATGTATTTTCAAAAGCTTGAAATGGAAATTGATACATGCTTGGTTTTAGGCCTATCCCTTGCCAATAGGTCTGCCTACCTCTTTGAGATCCTCTTTACCCTCTAATGGTTATCCTTGAAATGTGATGGATTTAACAAACCAAAAATACCTATTTAATAATTAATTTATCACATTAAAATCATATATTATGTTTAAAATGCATATGACCTCCAAATCGGCTTTTATTCCTAAGGATTTCATTCACACTTGATTGTAACCCTTGTTGTATAGGATGGCCTATTTGATATAAATAATTATATAAAGGTTTATTAGTCTCCTGCATATGTTCCATAACTATTCAAACCTTATGTAATAATCTAATTGGTCTCTAGTTCACCATTCTTCACTTGTCCCCAAAACTACCATTCTTGTGCATAAAAGGATTGTCCCTACTCTGAGACAAAATAAAGAGTATTAATCATATTTTTTTGGGAAAAGTGAGTATTTAAAAAATATTAAAATTTCATAATTACCAAATTTACCCTAAACTTTTTTGTCCAATTCCATGTTTATGGGGTCTAACCGTCCCAATTTCTTCAAAAAGGGGTAAAACCCCTTGTTTCTACATGTTCTTGTCCAAACCTCCTCATGAATACTAGTTCCAAACCTCTTTGATGAATCCAATTTTTTTTAATTAAAATTAATTACCCTAATTTAATTCGTGTTTAACTTAGGGATCCACTCATAACCTCTCTCCTATGTGGAATCCCCAAACTCACCTCCTGAAACAAGGTTTTCCCTACCCTACATGTATGAAATAAGTCTATTTTCACATGATAAAAGGGCCTTGGGTGACTTTATGATGTTTTATATAATCTATTTTATTTATTTTATCATGATTAAACCACATTATATTCCATTAAACTCCTTCTTTCTTATTTAGGCACCAAACTCTCATCATTTCCCTTTCTTGCTTATGACCTTGTCTAACTATGATAGTGAACAGGGGTAATATTTTTTTATTTACCTTTATTTTCATGTTATAATAAAGGTTTTAAAAATTATATATCCTCTTTCTAATCACCTTAATATTAAAATGTGAGCCATTCTTCTTATCTATCATCTTGACACTTTTCGGCCTTTCAATTGTTCATTATCCTCTTGGACTGAGACAGTCCTAGGTCTCTACTTGTAGATGATTTATGGTGAGAATGGCATGAATTTGGTCTTTATTTATGCTTTGGAAACATAATTTATAATCCCCAAGTCATTATATTTTACATTTTAACCTTCTCAATCTTAAGAGTCCCTTAACACTCCTCCAAATGCCATAATCCTCATTCACTGTATATTCAACTGTATGTGGCTATTTTTCATTCATTTTAGGCATATATTTTTATTATAGGTAAATATGTACTTCATAATTCTTCCTATAATAGTATGGATGTATTTTTTTATATTCATGGTTAGGCCTATTTCCCAAAATTTGACCTTTCTCCCTTTAGATGATTCCTCACAGTCTTGTGTACGGATAGAGGAGTATGCATTGGAGTTTAAGACATTGGATTCACCTTATTTCATGGATTTTTATCTTGAAAGAATAACTTGACCCATTATCATCATTGAACATGACAACATATCCTTGGATAGAAAAATGGGATTCAAGGTTAACATTTTATCAATATCTTGTAGATAACACTACCCTACTTTAGTGGTTATCATTCATTTTTAGGCTTTGAAAAATCCAATCTCCATCTATATTTTGCTTCTCAAAATTATCCTAGTTTTTTTAGTTAGATAAGGATACCATGTTTTCCAAATTTAAATCTTGTATCACCTTATAAGTTAATTTGGTGAGGTCTTCAAAAACCTTCAAGGCCCCTGTTTGCCATTTTTAGGGATAGAGAACCTAATATGGCTTGATCATAGTTCAAATTCCCATTTTATTATTTGGCACTTCTATTATCAAGATAGGATGATCAATAGGTCCATATATTCCTTCCCATATCAAGGACTCTAAAATTTTATTAACCAATCTATTTGAACACCTCTATAAGGCATGTCTATGGCAACAACTGTAGCTAATCATTCCTTCTATGCAGGAAAAATTGGGCTTACTATCCAAATATGCAAGATTATAGCACCTACATTAATCCATAAAAATTTTGAATGTACATTAATGGTCCCAAAAGGTTAAGGACCATGTAAAATCTTCAAACTTACATTTGTGACATCAACATGGTCTTGTTGGTTGAGTTTTTGAGTGTGATATACAAGGAAATCATAAAATGGAAAGAAACATGCAAGGAATGATTTCAAAACACCTCAAGAACAATTTTAAACAATTAAATTCCCAACATAAACCAATATAATTAAAAAAAAATAAAAAAAAATTATATCCAATGTGAAGGAACTGTTTTTAAAGCAATTAGGATGACTATGAATGCAAACTAGACATTTTACAAGCCTAAAAGAGGACTTCTCAAAGAATTGAACTATCCAAAATATCAATAAGAATGGAAACATCTTTAAAATCATTTGGAGATACATGTAACACACAAATACATCAATCCAAAATAACAAACTTTGACACAAGCTCAAATAGTGACCCCCTCATAGATAAACATGCATAAAAAGTTGCTTGGGATCAAACTAATTGTTCATAAATGAGGATGAACCAAATATAAATTTATAATTATTAAATTTAATTTCACTTATATTAATATATACCCCCAGAAACAATCCTCCCAATGCCACTTCTGCGGCCCATGCCAAGTGCATGAAGTGTCTCCTTCATTGCTTGCCAAGTGAAAATGGAGGAAAACAAGTTGCAGATAAAATATTTTTAATTATGTTGAAAATAAGTAATTTAAATGGATTATGGGTGGTGAATATTTAATCTTCCCATGTTTTTGTCTAATAATAGACATGAGAAGTCGGTATAAGTTCTCGAAAGCTCCTAATTTTTAGGGAAAATTCCCATCCACTAAACATAACTAATTCCTATCTAAAAATTAACTATTTATAAAATGATCCTAACATGATCCACATTGAAACTCACATGTATGTCAAATTTAATTACATGAAAATTTGTACAAGTCATTAAATAGGCTAAAATATGACCAAAAGGCCCCTTCTTCCACATGAGACACATCCTATGACCAATTTATGAATTGAATACATAACAAAAAAATTCAAGGACCACCTTAGGATATTTTAAACATAATTTTACCCTTTTAATACATTTGACTAGGGTCGAATAACCTTTGACTTTAGTTGACTACCCTAAACCAAAGAGGGTTGACTTCAACAAGGACCAGGGAGAAGATGAGTAAGATAATAGACCAACATGACACCTTACAAGACACATGGGAACTTTATTAAAAGTTAAAAATAGTAGGTTTTAACCCAAATTTTACTTGGGGTCAAATTTGGCCAACATGTTTAGTGATTCTTAGGGGTGAGATGCCTGCTATGCCTAAGACCAGTTGCCTAATGATTCTATTGGGCATAAAGTCATGCATATGAGCACTTGTAATGACATGAAAAGACCTTGGATTGAATATAAGACAACTAACATTACACAAAAAACACAAATAAATGATAAAAAAACATAAGATAAAATTAAAATACAAACAAAGAGACACTTGTGCTACTTACCACTTAAGGAACACAAAGCACACCTAAAAACAAACTAGTATGTACATCCATATTAATCATACTCCCTTCCTAGATCTAAATGACAGTATCTTTAATCTCCCTCCTCATTATATGAATGAGGATTCCATGTATTCTTCCTTTTGGGGGTGATGTTAGGTGACTCATGTTTTCTCTTTGTTCCTTGACTTGTCATGTCACTTGATGAAGTCATCTCAAATAGGTCTCCTAAGTAGCTGAAGTCTTCTTGGTTTTGGAAACATGTCTCATATTATTTCCATCTTGTCTCTTCATAGCAAATTTTCATTTCCATATATAGGATAGCTTGTTTTAATATCATGTCTCCTTGATATATCTCATCTTCTTTCTCAATCATCACACCTTGTTCAAAATCTCCAAGAAGTATTGTATCATGGAAATTTAGAAGTATCTCTTTCATAAATTCCTCTTTGATGATGGTAGAGGCAGCTTCATGATTGGTTGTAGGATCAATATTCAAATCACCTTCAAAAGGCCCAAGATCATCATATATTGTTCCATCATGATCCAAACTCTCCTAGTGATAATACTCATTAACACATACCTGCTTTCCAACTTCTAGCTTGCCATGGCTTATGGTTAGTTCTATTGCACTTGTAGGCCCCTTTTAGCTTTAAAATTAATTTCTTATGTCTTGAAATGTCTACCATAATCCATCATCTTTTGATTGATCTGCATCATGGAAAAGAACAATGAGAGAAAACATTTCTTCTTCAAGATTCAAGAGAAGTCCTTGTAAGGCATCCTTTTCAACACAAGGATCATCACTTTCATAAGGAGTTAGATCTTTCTCATGATTCATTCAATCTAAAACCTCTATTCCTTCTTCACAATATTCTCCACACAAGTTAACTTGATCCACCATGGATTCTTCTATCTTTTGGTTCATTCTCAAGGATAGACTCCCAAGAAGAGAAATTTTTGGAAATGGACAAAGAGTTTGGGGCATCTTGAGATTTCCAAGATGTATTGGTTTCATGGTCTCTCAATTTCTCTTCTAGATTACAAACTAAAATACAAACCTCAAGTACCTCATAGTTATGATTTGATCAATTAGCTTCATCTATAGGTGTCCACTCATTTTTTATTTGTTTCAACCCATTCCTTATACTCCTAATATAAACACTAGGAATGACTCGATCACCACTATATCTGGTTTCAATCTCTATCATGTATTTTTGGTATCTAATAAGAGATTTCTCAAAACTAGAAATGGAGTGAGTTGAATGAGAACCAGTTGGATTAGGTGGAGAAAAAGATAGAGAAGACTGATTATTGGCCATATGGGACTCATTACAAGCTTGGAAAAGTATTTGTTAATCTTGAGAAGGAATAGGCAAATTAGTACATACTTGTAATTTATGATCTTCATTTGTAAGTGGGAGTATAGGAGTGTCCTCCTAATGCACACACTAAGTCCCCAAAACATTCTCTACAATGGATGCATAAGCATCATGTTTATATGTTTTAGTACCATACTCATTAAGGAAAAGGTCAGAAATACCTTCAAGAGGAGATGATTCTTTACCTTATATGATACCTTCTTCTTCTTCACTAATCACACAATTCTGATTTGAACATGACTCCACATATGGTTTAATATAGAACCTTTCCAAGGGTTGTGTTCTTATGCTTACTTTGGTTCCATACCTTGTTCTGAAAGTTAGAAAATTCCAATTAACAGAAAGATATCCTCCTATTTTATCCATGAAGTCCCTTGATAAACAAATAGAAAAGTGAGTTGGGAGGTCTTCCACCACAATGTCTTACATAATGGGGAAGCTTAGATAATTATGTATAAAAAGTTTCAACTATTTAACTAATCCCACCATCTTTGTTGGAGTTCCATCAAGTTGTAACACACCCTTTCTATGTAATTCATACTTTAACCCCAATTTATTTGTAGCTACCTTAGGCATAACCATGATACTATCCCCACTATCCACAATATAATTGTGAACCAATTTGTCTCTTACAATGAGTGTGAGATATAATTGTGGAGGCTTGTATATTTGGTGGAGGGTTCTAGGAGATGACTTGGTGTGTTGGCAAGGGCCACACCATGGTACCTTGGAGCTTGAGGGGATACATTAATATTGGAAAATTGTTCTTGTAGGAGTTCCTTTTGGCCAAGAATTTGCAAGACTTCCCAAAGAGATATGCTAGTCTTGGTATTCTTCAAAGAATTAATAATTTTCAAAGGGGAAGTATTCACCATTTCTTGCATTCTTAAAGGTAGTGACGAATCTTTAACTTGATGTATTGTAGGCTTGAAAACCTTTCTTGGATTATAACTTTGATGAGGAATGTGACTAGTATGAGGTGATATATTATGATTCACACCTTATGGCCTTGGAAATGCATCAGTTGGAGTCACATATGCTTCGAGAACCTCTCCCACTTCTCTCTTTTTGGCTCTTGTATTGGACATAAATGATTTACTTTGATTCAACACATAGTCATCCACATTTTTAAATTTCATGAGAATAATACCTTGGTTGCTACCTTCTACATGACTATTCACTTGCATGAGGTGTTCTTTTTCTGATGTAAGGCAAGGAGTGGCTCCTTCTTGTGCCACCAAATCATGACAACCTTCTCTACCATCATATTCAAATTGACCTCAAGATTCTCCCCAATGATCCATATGTTCTTCTCCTTCAATGAAATTGGTATGGATTGGAAAAACAATGCTTTTAGATGGAATAAAATTAGGATTATAGGCATTATGCTTACTATTGAAATCTTTTTGACCTTTTCCTCTTCTTTGGTAGTTTTATTGGGGTGAAGGTCTATATCCTTGTTGAGGATAGTATTGATGATTGGGTAGAACACTTACATGAAATTGAGGTTGTTTGAGATATAATTGCATAGAACGAACCATCTCATCCTTATCTATGGACTTATCCAACTTCTTGGGAGTGGTTTTACATTTGAAATTAGTAATAATAACTTGTCCTATGCTTAGATTTTCAACTGAACCATGAGACAACAAGGGCATGAAGACTCTTGGAGGTAATTTCCCATCTTGTATCAAACTATTCTTATCTTCAATGGATATCTCATATGCTTTGGGTAAATTAAATCCTCACATTGATTTTAACATTACTACTACATTAGTGCCTATAACATTAAGATAGGTGGGGAATACGAAGCTTGGAGGAGGAATCATGATAGGTGGAAACCTATGCCATGTTATTTAAAATATTTCATTGAAGTATTCCATGGATTCATTAGTATATTTCCTCATAACATTTAGCTGGTGGATTAATGAAGTGTGATCACTTTTCTTCTCAAACCTACTCACAAACAATTCCCCAAAGTCATCCCAATTAGTAATGCAACCTCATTCCAAAGTTATATACCAATCAAGTGCCTTACCTTTTAGAGACATGGAAAGAAATATAATGGCCATGTTGTCTTGAGTGACATTATGGAAAATGCAAAAGTTTTAAGTATCCCTAATGTGCTTAGATGGGGTAATAAGACCCTCTCCATTGAAGATAGGAATATTTTTATACAATTGGGAGGAATAGGTTCATATGCAGGAAGGTTAATTAGATTTTGGGTGTTGAAGGTTGGGAAAGGATGTTTATTAGACATATTTTCTACTTCCTCTTTATCTCTTATATCTTTAAATTATTATTCCTCTTCAAAACCTTATTATTTATGATCTCTAAAAGTTAGGAATGGTTTAGGGTGTTGTTCTTCAAGAAACTTTTTAGGTAGATGGACTTGACTAAAAGGTCTACTAGAAGATGATCTAGTGAGGACCATGAAGTATAATATGGAAAACATCATCAAAAACCAAAGATTATCACCTTTTGGAGTCACCAAATACTGGAATAGAAACACTTCTTCTACTTTAGACTTGCAAAGGCTAGCATTTACCTTGGCATGTAAACAATTAAGACAAGCTATCCAACCACACATGTGAGAATTGTTGTCATCAAATTATTCACCGTAGGAAACTATATAAATCTCCCTTAATTTGATGCAACATTTAATCATCTCTCATGTTTGTGGGAACTCGTAGGAGAGATGAATCTCTAGTATTGAAAGGGTTATCTCTCTGAATTCTTCTCTAAGTGCCTATCACCTAATCGAATGCTTGTTCATGAAAGGAGTTAAGAGTTTGAATAAAATAGAAACTATACTAGAGAGGTGATGCACTGAAATATATCCCATGAAGTATCATACTTCTACTAAGAAGCAATGCTTTCCAAGACCAATTCCATGCATTGAAGGATCCTAACATAGTTTTTCAATGTGAAGGTAGCATACTTGGGAAAATCAAGAAAATACTTGACCTAAGGGAATATTACACATAATAGAGAGAATTTAATACATTAAATATGTATTATTAAATTTAACACACTTCACATGACCTGTTGATATCAAAACTCTTGCTTAAACATGAAGGATAAAGGGAGTAAGGATGATATTATCACTTAGCTCTATTATACATCACTCACACAATTAGGAAAAATGTTCATAACTCATAATTAAACTTGTATTAAATTTTAAAAATAAAAGTGTAATTTAATTTCTTAAAGGCTTCATCATACCAAATGTGGTATCCTTTATAATGGCCAAAAAAGCTTAATTTATAGAAATTTGAGGAGAGAGAAAAAAGAAGTTGAAGGGCACCAAGACATGTGTCACAAATGTGAATATCAGTTAAAAATGAATGAGAGAGAGGGTTAGGGTGAGACATATCATTTCATGAGTTAAAAATTTCATTTATAATCATCCAAGACCTTCAAATAGTTAAGAAATTCTTTTTCTTTGCATAGAATACTGCCCATCATGATTGACCTTACAAAACTATCTTAACTTTGAAAATGATAAATTTTGATGATAAATGTAAGTATGCGGTGTTACTAATAATACCTCACATGAATTTGGGAGGCTTCTTACCCTTATTATCATTCTGGCCATGCATGATCATACTTGGCAGTCTCAAAATAACCATGTTCCCTTCACCTCACACACTTGTCACCCTAAATCTATAAAAACCTACAATATGATCTAAAAAATAATATTAATGACATGTTTAAGGATTTACATACAATGAGATACAATAAATTTCCCTTAAAAGGCTCTAAAAATGAAGATTGACCATTTTCTGCAAGCCCTCTCTAGCTAGTTTACGAGACTGATTGAAATTGGAGAATTAGTATGCATATTTAGGATCATATAAACTTGATTCAATGACTATTAGGACTTATAAAAAGTCCTAAAATTTTCTAAAAAAGTGATTTGGTCTCTTGAAAGTTCACCATGCCTATGAAACACCAAAAATGGTCAAAATAAGCCTTATTTTACCTTATTCTACATAGGTCCATACAAAAAAATTACATTTGGGGGTTCCTAGGAGATTATTATACATTTTCCCTAATTTTAATTCCATTTCCATTCCATATTATCGAGTATTTAAGAATGTTTTGAAAGGGTTTTTAAGTGATTGGCATTCATAACATTCATTCATACCCATGGCACATTGGAATTATAATTAAATTCCACTTATGTCTCCTCAAGGATCTCCTTCACATTCCTTTAATTTCTAAAGATCCCATGCAAGGATTGGTGGAAGTTCTAAACACTTGAAGTTGACATTCGAGCTCATTTTTTGCTTCCTAGTGGTGTTTGAGTGCTTCCTAAGCTAAAAATGGTTTATTGAATATTTTATTTACAAAACAAGGGTTGTAACATCTCTTTGTATACCATTAAAAATTCATCCAACCATTATAATGGATTCCAATAATGTTTAAATGGAAATTGATCCTTCTTTGGTTTTAGGCCTAGACCTTGCCAATAGGTTTGCGTACCTCTTTTATCTCCTCTTGACCCTCACAAGGTTATATTTGTAATTTTATGGATTTAACACATGAAAAATACATCTATCAGAATTAATTTATCACATGTAAATCATTATCATATTTAAAATGCATATGACCTCCAAATTGGCTTTTATCTCTAAGTGTTTCATTCACACTTGACTATAACCCTTGTTGTGTAGGATGCTCTATTTCATCTCAATAATTATATAAATGTTTATTAGGTTCCTCCACATTTTTCAAAAAATATTATAACCTTATTTACTAATATAATTGGTCTCTGGTTCACCATTCTTCACTTTTCCCCAAAGCTACCATTCTTGTGCATGAAAGGACTGCCCATGATTTGATACAAAATAGAGAGTATTAATCCAGTTTTTTTGGGAAAATTTAGTATTTTAAAATATTAATAAGGTTATAATTACAAAATTTTCCAATGTTTTTTTCCAATTCCATGTTTATGGGGTCTAACCATCCTAATTTATTCAAAAAGGGGTAAAAAACCATGTTTCTACATGTTCTTGTCCAGACCTCCTCATGGATAATCCATAAAAACCTCATTTATGAATCAAAGCTTTTTATGAACTTTACATACACTATTTTAATTATTTTTTAACTTATTTATCCACTTATAACCTCTCTCCTAAGTGGAATTCCCAAACTCACCTCTTGAAACAAGGTTTTCCCTACCTTGCATGTATGTACTGAGTCCATTTTACTAAAATAAAATGGCCTTGGGTGAGTTGAGGATGTTTTAGATATTATATTTTATTCATATTATCATGATTAATCCAAATTATATTTTTAAAACTCCTTAATTCTTCCTCATGCACCAAACTCTCATCATGTCCCATTCTTGCTTATGACCCTGTCTAACTGTGATAGTGAATAGGGGTGCTCTTTCTTTTTTACCTTTATTTTGAGGTTATAATAAATGTTTAAAACATTATATATCCTATTTTTACTCAAAATAATATTCCAATGTGATCGATTCTTCTTATATAACAACTTGACACTTTTAGGCCATCCAATTATTCACTATCCTCTTGGACTGAGACAGTCCTAGGTCTCTACCTATAGGTAATTTAGGGTGAAAATGTCATGAATTTGGTCTTTATTTATGATTCTAAAACCTAATTTATATTCCCCATGTCATTATATTTTACATTGTAACCTTCTCAATCCTAAGAGTGCCTTAAGAGTCCTCTAAATGCCATACTCCTCATTCATTATCTTATCATCTTTAGGTTGTTATTTTTTCATTCCTTTTAGGCCTCTAGGTGTCTTTTAGGTAAATATGGACTTTACCATGGTTCTTATAATATTATTTGTGTATTTTTTTTATTAAAAGCATAAAATTTCCTCATGTCATTCATGGTCATGCCTATTTCACAAACTTTGACCTTTTTTCTAATAGATGATTCCTCGTAGTCTTGTATATGAATATATGAGTATGAATTGGAGTTTAACACATTGGATTCACCTTCTCTCATGGCCTCTTATCCTAAAATAATCATTTGATCCATTATAATCATGAAAATTGATATCATAGTCTAGGACACCAAAATGGGATGCAAGGTTAACTTTTGATTAATAATTTGTAGATAACATTACACTGCTTTAGTGGTTTTCATTCATTTTTTAGGCTTTATAAAAACCAATCTTCATCTTTCCTTTGCTTCTAAAAATTGACCCAATTGTTGTATTTGGATATTGATACCAAGTTGTACAAATTGAATTGTTTTATCACCTTGAATGTGAATTTGGTGAGTTCCTCAAAAACATTCAAGGCCTTTATTTGCCATTTTTAGGGACAAAGAACACAATATGGCTTACTCACTATCCAACTTCACATTTCCTTTATTGTCAAGCTAGGATGATCAATAGGTTTGTCTATGCCTTCCAATAGCAAGGAATATAAAATTATATGGACTAATCTATTGGAACACCTCTATAAGGCATGTTTATCACATCAACTGTAGTTGATCATTCCTTCTATATAGGTAGAATTGGGCCTCTTCTCCAAATATGCAAGTTTATAGCACCTATGTGCCTCCATAAAAATTTTTGATGTACATTAATGGCCCTAAAGGGTTAAGGACCATGTCAAACCTTCAATCTTATATTTATGATGTCAATATGCTCTTGTAGTTGGAGTTTTTGACTATGACATACAAGGAAATCATAAAATGGAAAGAAACATGCAAGGAATGCTTTTGAAACACCTCAAGAGAAATTTTATACACTTGAATTCCAAAAATACACTAGGATTATTTTAAAAACAATATAAAAACATTATATCCAATTTGAAGGAAACATTTTCAAAGCAATTAGGATGATTGTTAATGCAAACTAGACATTTTTCAAGCCTAGAAGAGGCTTCCTAAGAAAATTAAAGTATAAAAAAAATAATAATCATGAAAACATCTTTAAAATAATTTGGAGACACATAAAACACATAAATATATCAATCCAAAACAAGAAACATCGAGACAAGCTCAAACAATGACCCCCTCATGGTTGAACATATATAAAACACTACCTAGGATCAAACTAATTTTTCATAAAGACATGTGAACCAAATATCAATTTATTATTATTAAAATTAATTTCACTTAAATTAATAACCACCATAAAAATGAATACTCCTAATTCCACTTGTAGGGCCGATGCCAAGTGCATAAAGTTGTTCCTTCTTTGATTGCCAAGTGAAAATGGATAAAAACAAGTTGAAGATGAAAAAATTTAAATTATTCATTAAAAAAAGTGTTTAAATGTATTATGGGATTTAATATTTACTCTTCCCATGTTTTTGGCTGATAATAGACTTGAAAATTTCGTACAAGTGCCCAAAAGTGCCTAGTTTTTATGGAAAACTACCATCTACTGAACATAACTACTTATTATATGGAAAATAACTATTACTGAAATTATCCTAAAATTATCCATGTTTAAAATCACCTAGGTGTCAAATTTAATTTTATGAAAATATTTACAAGTCATTAAATGCGCGAAAATATGACTAAAAGGCCCCGTTTTCAACATGAGACACAACCTATGACTAGTTTATGACTTGTAAACATATTGAAACATGTCAAGGACCACACTTAGGATATTTTAAAAAAAATTTTACCATTTTAATACCTTTTACCATCTTTTACCAACCTTTGAGTTTAGTTGACTAGCCTAGAACAAAGAGGGTGGACTTCAAAAAGGACTAGGTAGAAGATGAGTAAGACAATAAACCAACATGACACCCTATAAGACATATGAGAAACTTATTAAAAGTAAAAAATAGTAGGATTTAATAAAATTTTTACTTAGGGTCAAATTTGGTCAACATTTCATGCATTGTAAGTCTCTAAAATTCATTATATATGTCTTTTAAGTCATTATTTTCATTATTGTCTTTTGAGGCTTGTTAGCAGTTTCAAGTAGGCTAATTACAGAGAAGGGTTAAGGTAAATTTTACTTGATTTGGGATGTACAATTCATATGGTTATTACCCTAACGTCATGATTCTTATGCATATATTATGTTTTACCTTGTTTATTTATAAAAATGGTGTTTTTTTTTATGTTATTTAAGATAGATTTTCTATGTATGCACAAACCTATTATGAATAGTGTTTTGAGGAGGAGTTAAAATGGTGGTTGGAACTACAAGGTTTTTTCGGCCTAAAATAAATATATATAAGGTATATTTGATTTTTATATGAAGTAATCCTATTGTGTATGAATTTTGAAAGAATTGTGATAAAGGCTAAGTTTAACATGCTCCAATGAAGGCCTAATGGGATTAGGTTTAATGAAGGACTAAATGGAAGTTTGGTCTATTAATCTATGGATTAACTAATGTATTTTTTGATTTATATTTGAAACATGTTTTATGGCCTATTGAAATATTATTCCTGAGTGTGAAAAGGTATATGGCCAACCAAGGTGTATGTGAGCAAGATGTTAGTATAAGTACAAGGTAGTTTTAGGCCTTTTTGGGTGAGTTAGATAAGTAAGTGTCAAAGAGAATAAAATATATCAAATAGGAGAATGAACAAGGCATGTGTAACATCACATGGGTGTCATGAATATCTAACAAGAGGTTTTCATATGAATTTTAGTGCCTATGTGAATTAATCAAGGTGATAGATGGCTTATTAAGCAATGATAGATTTGCTTAGGTGAGAGGTAGTTTTGAATGTGATCATGAGTGTCAAGGAGAAGACTATGAGTGAATTATATGATTAATAGAATGTTAATGAAAAGAGTAGTATATTATAAGTCTATTAGGTTGTCATAGATGATCAAAAGCATTATAGAGGCCTAAATATGTTTATAAGGCCATAATGAGGTATCTATAGAGAGAGAGAGAGAGAGAGAGAGAGAGAGAGAGAGAGAGAGAGAGAGAGAGAGAGAGAGAGAGAGAGAGAGAGAGAGAGAGAGAGAGAGAGAGAGAGAGAGATAGAGATAGAGAGAGAGAGAGAGAGAGACCATCATCAAGTGTTGATATCATCAAGGAAATGGAGGACAAATCATTAGTGACTGAGTCCTAAGTGTTGATTTAGTGGGTGCTTGATCAACAAGGGGGTTATTTCTCCTTGCTGGGTTAGTGATTAGTTTAATATTGATTCATTAATTTATATTACTAGTTGTCCAAGCTTTGTTTCAATGCGTTTTGTTCCCCATTAGAGTTTCCCACCTACATAATGTATTGTGGTTATTTATGCATTGCTTTGGTTGATTAATGATTTCTTCATGCTTATGTAAATTGGGTTGATATTACTTAATGAATGGTAATAAATGAATGATGGAGTGAAAGTAAAAGAGTATTAAGGACACTGATTCAACCACCCATCTTAGTGGTTATAATTCTAATACTTTGTCGACGAACATAGTAGGTAGGTTGGATTTAGTGGTGGTCTAACTTAATAACATGAACTTCTTGGTTTCTCCATTTTTATAGTCACAATATATCAAATATAAGGTAATTATCCTATTTAGAAACTGCTTTCAAGCTAAGTTGTGCAGTTATGATTTTGGAGTAAACTCATTTCTATGAGTGTCCCCAACTATAAGTGGATAAATATGTATAATGCATTACCTTCAGTATCTCTTTCCCTAGGAAGCATCATCAAAAAGAGCCATTGAATATTAATATATTTTTGGAAGGTGATACTAAAAAAAAATTGATGATACTTGACAACATACCACATGCAATGTCAACAATATACATAAAAATAGGACATGCCATTACACAATTACAACATAGACATAATGGATAGGAGCCTTTCGATGTATCTTTTTACCAATAACATGTGTTCCAAAATTAGTCAACACATGTTATTGCCACCATATTTTGAGATACCTTATGAGATATTGATTCAACCCTACTTTTTTCTAGACACAAAACATGAATTTGAGTAAACTCAAATTTCCTATAACATATACACATTCTTGCCTTCCTATTTATTTTTCACGTCAAATGTGTAAACATATTCATTCCCCATTAAGTTGGGTCATGGAATTTTTGATATAATATCTTATAAAAATTATATGATTTTTATTACCACATGACACAATTACATGGAAATAACTAAGAACCACATTCAACAATTTCTAAAGTATAGTGAAAAAATAGTACAAACTATTTTTGAAATCCTTCAATACAATCTTTAGAACAAAAAAATATTAAATATTTAATTTATAAATATGCATCGATAAGTAATTATGGTTTTCAAATAAATTTATTACACAACTCATTATAAATAAATAATTTTTCTAACAACAAAAAAATTATCTATATGAAAATAGATAATGATACATTACAATGATTTTTTTTTAATACTTTTAGTACACAATTAGAACCTAAAAGTTATAAAAAATTATTTCACTCAACTTAACACAAAATTCAATCCAAATAATATTTTACATATCTGATCTTATACATTAATTTCCAAAGTGTTTATGCTCTACCTTCACCATCTCTTTCCCTTGGTATTTAAACCTTAACAAATGGGATTCATTTAAACAATATACATATTAGATAATATGATAGTTATTTTTGAGGGTATGGAATAGGCTTAAATGTGAAACAAAAAATACATTTTCATCAAAATTAATTTTGAGAAAGCCTATAAACATATATAATGAACCTTCAACTTGGCTATCCTAGAAGCCCTTGGATTTGGACCTAATCTTAGACAATCAGCTTAGATGTGTTTTTCCAATGCTTCAACATTATTTTCCATCAATGGAATTAGTTTTAAAAAAATTGGTATATCTAGATCCATTTGATAAGGTTGCCTATCAATGTCAACTTTATATGTGCTCTTAACGAAGTCTTCAGATAATTATTGTCCAATGCTCAATCACAAAGTCTTGTTTCAATAATTTCTCTCCCTTCTAAGGAACCCTCTCATCTAGTTAATTTCTAGTTCATGGATTAATCCCTTATTGTTATTATTGGGAATTAAATTAATGTTTCCAATCAATGGTGTTAAATGTATCAATACATTTTACCTCAAGACTCCATAGCCTTTATTCAATTTAGAAAGGCATGTTATTTATAATTCTTCCTCCCTATATGCCTCCTTGGGTGGGTTAGGATGATTAGAAAATTGCTTCAACATCATGAAAATTTTAAATTTATGCATTTTATATTTGTACTCCAGGTTTTTATATCTATCCTTTGGAAATATGTGGTGGATTAAGTTGTGAAAAAACATTCTTATTGGATAACTAGGCCCATATCCCTTATTCATAAATTTCAAGTTTGATATAAGGTGTTAAAAACTAGTCATGTATGTTAATATTCATGTTGGGTGCCTTAAAAATATCTCTTCAAAATATTTAAAACTTCTCAGATATTTTCACAAGCTTACCTATGTTTCCAATTCTTTCACCAACAAAGGTTTCAACAAGCTTACCTATTACTATTTTTTTTTCCCAAAGAGGCTTCAGGGATAGGGTTGATTGATATTTTGTACCAAGGTTTGACTTTCCATGACAAATGGATTATTTAATATATTAAGTGGAGCAAGTCATGGAAATTCTTACTTAGACATTGTATCTTTGAGGTTACTACTCATGGTTGTGTTTCTTAGAAAAAGGTTAGTATTTTCTAGCATTCTTAATCTATCTGCCATTGTAAAAATTATTAGATCATTCATGGTTTAATACATATGAAAAACCTTCCAAAAATATTAATCCTTGTTTACTATGGAATGATGATGGGTTAAAATATGTGATTTATATCAACAACCACTCCTTATGATGGTCTCCCATCATCAATTTCCATCTTCCTTTGATTCATTCCCTAAATTTCTTCAACAGAAGAATTCACACTTTCAAAGACCACATGTACATTAAAAACATTAGTTTTGCATCCCTTGGGTGGATGTGAAATATAAATGTAGATATTTCCAATGTAGATAAGGAATCCTATGAGGAAATAATTTATGCAAGCCTTATAGATATGATTCAAAAACTCATTATTACTTATGTTATAACTTGGTGGAAGGATTGAAAATAGTATGTTGACACACCTTTACTAAATTATACAAATCCTAAGGATAAAAATATTAGCCTATCATATTTAAATGGTTAACAAGTTTAATGCCCAATCAGACATTTATTCTTCCCTATATTTTTGGGTTGACATTTCAAACTACTTATACTTCCTATGTGTAACTGAAAGTATCTCATTTTATGTGGTGTTCACTTCACTAAGGGCTCCTGCTGGGGAGGAAACTAGTGAAATTAGGGGTGCTCCATAATTTACACATTTTATATGGTAATATTGAGACTATTATAAACTTATTATAGTTTTAATTTAAGGTCAAAATGGCATAGATTTAGATTAATGCCTTTTTTAGCCCTGTTCATCTATAGCCTTTCAGGTGGCATTATATACTCCTTGGTGTCAATCTTAGGATGCCTCTAAAGTACATGCAAGTTTGGCATATATAATAATTTAAATTTTTTTTTGGACACGTAAATAATTCAATTTAACTTTTTTTTATAATTCTTCTATTGATCTCTAGTTTTTCATTTATAACACATATATGGTTATATCTATTGTTCCTTTTATGTAATCAAGTCTAGAGTAACAAATTTTATATGGATCTTGACAATGTAAAAATATTTCTTCATAGTTTAAATGATGACCTATGTAATATTGCTCACGTCTCACCTTCCCCTTCGAGGAATGCCCCACCGAGATCCTATATTGTAACTATGTGTGGAGGGCATTAATATAGTGGTTTTTGATATTGCTCTCATATCTAGGTTCATGTTTATCCTAAATTACACCATTCTCCCCCTCCAGTAGCTCATGGAGGGTGGGGATCTTTCCCTCCTCTTCCTTCATGCATAGAGGTTGGGCATATCTGCATCTTGGGGATCAACATCAATGGAATTCCCTACTAGGGAGTTATCAAGGTGGGAAATATTTGCAATAAGATAACATTTGTCCTTGACTCATGTTGGATATTTTCCCTCACTACACTTATCATGATGAATATATATTAAGGAGGAAGGAGAATATACCACTATGACTACTTCTTGGGATTTATTCTTAAGGGTGATGACTTGGCAAAACCTATTGTGGGTGTTCTCTATGATAAAGACCCTTCCTCTACAAGTCAATTTTCTATGGTTACTTAGTTTTTTTTAAAATTTTAAAATATTTTAGATATAGTCTAGCCTCGACCAAGTCATTTGTTTTGTTGTCCCTAAACTATACCTAATTAATACTTTGTGATATACTTTCATACCACCTAATTTTTTGTGAATGGTATTATATATTTATTACTTTATAAAATGGTCGTGGTGGTGGTGGTGGTATTTATGGATCAATTCTTCATGGTATTTTGGTCAACCTTAAAAGAAATTAATTTATTCATCTTTTAAAATGTTATCATTGTATCCATTTATCTTTAAATTAGTAAAATTTAAATAACAGTCAAAGTAATTGTAAAGTTCTGATAAACCTAGAAAAATATGCACTTATATACTTTCATAATGTTTCAATTTTTTTCTTAAATGAAAATTCTTTAAACTTTGATTTTGTTTTCATAAGCATCATAAATATTTTATTTCTTGAAATGCCATGTAATAGTGGCTTGTAATGGTCAATTAGTCAAATTATATATATATATATATATATATATATATATATATATATATATATATATATATATATATATATATATATATATATATGTATATGTATGTATACACACACACACACACACACACACACACACACACACAAACACACACATATCTTAAGATTTCACTGTAAGTGTTATTTTGAGTTTTTTTTAATTATTATTTATTTGATATAAATATACTAATTTTTCCCTATGATAATAGTCTCCTTTACATATGTTGGTAGGCTTAAATGTGGTAAAATTTTTAAGAGTAGTATATTATTTATTACTTCATACACCACTATTACTAATGGTTGTAATATGCATGGAAAATACCCACATGATATAAATATATTTATTTTTATGATCCTAATTCCAAATTTATGATTAAAGTTTTAAGCATGGGGTGTGGGGGTGGTGTGAAGGTAATCATGCCAACATATTTTTATTTTGGTATTCATGTATACTATATAAATTGTAATGGAGTAAAAATAGAATAAATAGGAATCGAGTAGAAAAAATTGATTTGTGAAATATTGATTTTTTTCTAATTCATTGTAAGTTGTTATACAAATTATCTTTATCAAGGGGGAATAAGTATTGTAAATGACATACAAGATAAATATGTCTTAGACATGTTGTTATCATGAAATTGTATTAAACACTACATCTTAGCTATATACACTAAACATTATTGTAATCATAGTGTTTAACTATCTTTTGATGATTACACCTAAAACAATCTATCAGTTGACCTCTATCTTTCTAGTATTGTAATTCCAAATTATGTTGATATTTATATAATATTTTTTTCTCCTAATATGAGCTATGAGGTAATTAAATAAAATTTAAATGTGCCATGTATAATTGGAGGTTATACTAAAATGCCATTCCTTCATTCAAATCTTGATAATTCTTTGTGGATTATCATCATTTTTGTGTATTAATATGAAATATGGAGTAATCCCTATAGTAATTTAAATAATAAATTAAACTAAATAAAAATTCCAAAATAAAATATAATGATAACCTTATATATTAAATTTATCATGACTATTTTATTAAATCTTTATAATTCTATTATCCTGATGCAATAAGAAATCCTTGTTAACACACTCCTTCCAAGAAGAGTGACTCTTCAAAAAATTGTCAACAATATCAGGATGTGAAATAAAAAAATTAAGGAAAAATAAATAATCTGATCATAAATACTTATTTAAAACCTTAGTTAGATAAAAATAATATTTATGTAGGTTCACATCCATTGGGTAATGGAATTTAGAACTCGATGTTAGTCATCAATGGTAATTTGTTTTCATCTTGCATTGAAACTAAATGTAATAGGTATATCATGTTAATACAATATTGTTTTCATTGGATTTAGATGATAATATTCTTGGATTGATTATATAAATATAATTTATAAAAACCATTAATTCCCTCGAGGATGAGCAATATAGAATGTAATATTCTTCAATTATAAGTGAAAATTAGCTTAGCTATGGGAAATGCCTATGTAACAAGTAAGAACTTTATGTTAAAAGGTTAATTAATATATAAAGTTTCATGCCCTTTTTATGCATCATTTTATCCTGTATGTATGTTGTGTTTAATAATAAGCTATGTAAAATGAAAATTTTACTTAAAACACTATGTAAAACTAACATTGCTCTCCTAAAATATCTAGCATTAAAGACTTACTCTCCTAAGAGTATTGATTTGTTATGTGATGGGATCCTTTAATAAATAATATTGAAGTAATATTAAATCCTAACAACCCTTATAATAATGTACATTAAGACAATTCTTGTCCATGTCCTCTACAAAACTAATGAAACCCTAAAATTTATGAACATTTGGGTTATGATCATTGATATATCTTGTCATAAGTTTATTACTAGATAAGTGATAATATTTCAAATCACAATTGTCATTAGTTGTTTGTATTAAAATTTTAAATATCAATAACATGATAATATTAATAAATAGTCACTGTTGGTATACTTATAAATATATATGAGCTAACATGAATGTGTTATGGTATGGATTTTTATTTGCATGGTTATATTGATTCATGTATCTATAATTTCTAATAATGATGGTTAATAAATGTTAGGTATTTTAATTTTTGATTTAACCTAACATGGACTAACCATGATATTTGATAATTTGGATTTTTTTGATTCACGAAGGATTATTTTGGTAGGTGACACCTACACATCCAGATGCATTATTTTTTGATTCTCTAAAAAAATGTGTATGGGTATTGGTAAGAGGTATAATACCATGATGTATAAGAATCTCATAAAACCATGAGCGTTATTTTGGTTCTCTTAAGAGTTTGGGAGAGGATAGAATTATGGAGCTTAACACTAACACTTCTCCCACATTTTATAAAATCTATACTCATATTGAAATCTTCCTCTAATTAGATGGGTATCCTAATTAGGATAATATAATATATTTTATATAATATATGAGTTTCTTCTTAAAAAAAATTATTCCTTGGTTTATTTAGGTGAATACCATGTAGGATCACTAATTAAAAGAAAGGTTATCTCTAGGATATGGGTATCCTACTATGAGTTATATTTCATATTTTATTTGGTAATAGCTAATGGATTTTTAGGTAGAATAGATGTTAGATCTTACATATGAGTATCATGTGGAGAAAATCATAAGGAATACATTATATTTTAAGATAAATATTAACATGGTTAATATCCTTTTTATCATAGTTCCGCCATATGACTAGATTTATTCAAATGATTATGTACAAACCTTATTTTTAAAAATACAAACTTAACATAGTACACCCCTTTGAACTATGAAATTGTGAACCCAACAAAAATAATGTTGAAAACAATATATGGTCAACATATATTAGGCAAAATCAAGAGTACATATTGATAAATCTATACAAGTCTTAGAAAAGACAAAATTCACAAATCAAAGAGATGTTAGGTTCAACCAAGATTATGTACAATAAAGTAAGTAAAAAGTGAGAAAGAGAGAAAAATTGAATGTTTTGAATGCAAGGGAGTTTATCCACCTACCAAACCTTGACCTCACCTTCTAGTCTTCATCTAGAGAAAATATGAAGAGTTCAAAAAAAATTATTATCATCTTTTAAATAAATGTCACAATAAAAAAAATTTATCAAAAAAATCAAAATATGTTTTCCCAAAATCAAATTAGGACCACCATAATATAAAATGACAATTTGAGTTAATACACCCCCATTACAACTTATAAGAGTTTTTCTATATATAAAAATAATGACCCCTTTTAATCAAAAAAATTAATAACAAAAATATCAAACATCATTTTGATTTTAAAATTGTTAAAATCTTATAAAAAGGAGCATTGAAAATGGAAAAACCATGAATTAGATACTAGAGTATTTTTATAAACCCATGACTTTACTAGAAATCTAACTTTGAGTGGTGGTTTAATGAAAACCATGAAGTAAATGTAAAACCAACATGACATCAACCCAAAATAGGTGGGAAGGCTAGTCAAGGAACTTAGAGGTAGATGATATCATTTATAATAACTTATAAAAATTAGATAGATGGCATTAAAAATAGATGGATTAGGCATGCATGATAGAGAAGATCTTATAGGCAACATCTCCAACTAGATCGATGGTAATCCATAGTTATCAATGTCATCGAATTAATAGAATTAGTTGTTCTAAACACAAATAGGCTATGAGAAAGCATTAGGAAAATTTTGGTGAGTGTCTAAAGTTATAGGATATTTATGTGGAGAGGTCCAAGGTGTATTAGAAGATATTGAAGACCTTATCTCGATTGAAAACCCACAAGATGATAATTAAACCTCCAAGAATTTTTAGGTAGGCCATGAAACCAAAGAATAGGCCATAGGTATAACCCAAGTTTCATCAAAATCAAATAACATTGCCTCCTTTAGATATGCTAAAAAATTCTTTACATAGCTAATAGAAAAAAAAAGTTAGAAAAAATTACCCCTATAAATCATGAGGTTTTTGAGATTTTTTTAAAAACACCAGATAACATTTTTATAAACACTAAAAAATTACCACATAATACTAAAAATAATCTTTATATTTCTAAATAAATTTTATAACACAAAATTAGATGCATGATTATCAGGGTGGTGCTCTAATACCATATCAAAATTGTGTCTAGAATCACTAGATCCTGTCAATGCACAAGATTATGATAGGTGAGAGACAAAAATAATACAACATGCAACTAAAAGGTAAATGAAATAAATATGATAATATTGCATAAGAAAAATAGGATCCAAAATAACAATCTTCCATTAATTATAAAAATATCACCAAGTGATATATACATATAAGAGAGTATTGAGTAACTTTTCCATAAAATATTGTCAACATACCCTGAGAATGGAATAGTAACTCCTCTAAAAAATTTGGTCAATAAAACTAAGAATAGAGGAGTCACTCTCATACCTATAAAAATTGGTAAAGGGAGTTACTTCACTTTGAATCCAGTCAAACTGTATACTTAAGCAAGCTTCTCCATGAACTTAGGACAACTCCAAGTGAGAAAAAAATCCCATAATTAAAAAATATGTAAAAATTAAATAACCCATAGTATAATAGCTACAAATATATTAGTTATAAGTGGGTGTACCATAATAAATACAAGGATGATGTCCCACTTGACAAACACAAAGAAAATATTGTTGCAAATGGGTATGCTCTAAATTAAGGAATTGACCAAAATGAAACCTTTAAAACCACAACAAAATGGAATAACATTCAAACTATGTTTTCTCTAGATACTCACAACAAATGAAAAAATCATAAAATGGATGTTAAAACTATATTTTTAATGGTGATCTCAAGGAAACAATATACATGACATAGCCCAAAAATTTTGTAGTAAATGCCCAAGAGCATAAGGTTTACAAACCTAAAAAAATGTTGTATGGTTTAAAAGAATTCCTTTGCAAATATTTAGATTAAAAACAAAATAACCTCATCAACATGTACTTCAAACATGTTTAGTTTGAAGATGTAACTCTTTTTCTCAAAATAGTTATATTTTTCATGGTGTATGTTGATGATTTGCTCATCATAGGGAAAAATGAATAGTACACTATAAATTTAAAATCATAGTATCAGAATGGACATTAATATGTGAAAATATATGAGATGCATGGTCATATTTTATGTCATAAAAATAACATGGTGTAAGTGTAACAACCTCATGAGAGAATTACTCACTAAAAAATGGAGGAAATATTGAAGGTTCCTTATCATAATTAAGAATTAAACCTTCAAAAATATGATAAGGTAGTGAATAAACATCAACAATGTCACCAATAAATGGAGGATAAGGAAGAGGAATAATTGGAGGTGAAGTGACCTCTCCAAACAATGTTGAAATATCACCCAAAGCTTCCTTAGGTGACGTGGCATGTATAATGTGAAACTAAAAATTATCAAAAACATGGAGGTAAATGAAATAAAGTACCTCATCTAGAAAGGATGAAATCCACAAATATCTTCCTCATTTATAATATTAGGAAGGCCACCAGGCACAACACTTAATAAATATTTCATTTTCAAGTGCTTCTACATTTTAGTTTATCACGTGGTTTAGTTGGAAGATCTTAGAGGTTTAAACATATATGAATCCATATCTAGAGATAATAAAAAACAATAATGGTGAAAATTTTTTAAAAATATTATAATTAAGGCCCATAATAGATCCTAGTTACCACCAAAAATGCATCTATGATTAAAATAAGGGGAACAAAAATAACAATTCACACTCAAAACAAGAGATTAGGCTCTATCAAAAATGCATCTGTGAGTTTGGAAATTGTGATCAAAGGTACATTATTTTTGTTCAAGAGTGTAAAAGTGAAGTAAACAGTGATAACAACATAAGAATATGGACGTCAACTATCATGGAAAATACATCAGCAATATTGGTAATTAAATGTAATGATGAAGACTTTAATGCACAACGAAGATTAATTAAAAGTTTAAAATGACCCTCGCTATAGTTTAATAACATCTAATTAAAAAAACCCCACTTTTATAAAAGCTCATTTTATTTGTTTTAGAAATACCTTTATAAAATTTTATAATTATTTAATAAAAATCCTTATTTGCGTAAAATACTCAATGCCTCAACCTTTGAAAGGATCACCACTATTAAAACAAATACTGCACCTTTTATTATATCTCCCCCACTATTAAAAAACAATAACACTATTTTTTTTTTAAATACCAATTTTTGGTGGCTTCGGCCTCAAACCCCTCACCATAATATTTATAACTGTCAATAAAATCATCTTGCACCAAATACTCTATGAATAGCTATATAAGGATGCATCTCAGAAAACATTTTATATAGCATTTGTTTGAATATCATGACTATGGATATGAAAGATTCCATTGACGGTTCCATTTAGAGATCAAATGATTTAACTGATAGGTTGTGAAATTGAGACTATCAGTGGATTATTGTTGATAGATATTCATTGATCACTAAGGGATAATTGTCAAGGTGTGGGGGATACGGATACAAAACTAAGCTAATTCTAATGGCATTGCCATAGTACAAATACCACACATTGAGATAAAAATAGTAAGTCTTTTAAATCTTATTGCAAACCTAGTTGTGGTTGTTGTTATCAAGAGAAAAGGATGGTATTCTCGGTGAGGATGTGGTGGATTAAAATCAAGAGGTTATTTTTATCTTTAAAAAATAGATATATGATAGAATCTATTCAATGCCAAAATAGATCTCATTACAAACTTTATAAATTCAAATCCAATCCAATGCAATGTTGGATGTGTCAATTTGAAAGTGAGTCTAGTTAAACTAATAGTCTCCAAACAAAATAAATGACTCAAATAATGCAAAGTGAGTAGTATAGATCCAAACTAATGTAATGATTATCAAATGTAGTAAAAAAATCAAGGTTCAATGTATAGGGATGCCAACAATGTAGGATAACAATGATCCATGCAAAGAGGATGCTATGTTAGTGCAACATAGATCAAATTTCAAGGTGAGTTGAGTGTGAGGAAGGTATAATATCATTATATGAGGTTGATGCAAAACATTGATGTGAATAAATGAATGGAAATATTAAATAAATATAAATGTAATTTCCAATTCAAGATACCAATCTTGTTTGGAGATTTGATAGAGAATATACAAGGTGGTAATGGATTCTATTTGAAATAATGGGCTGAGCGAAGAGACTATGTTGGAATATCAAAACAGCAAAGAAGATATCGACCAGAACAATAAAAAATTATTGAACATCTCTTGAGATAGTCAATAAGTCAAGGATTAAGGTTCATAAAAAGATAAGGAAGATGTATCTCTCCATGGATCTCACCAAACTCTAGAAGACAAAAAAAATTAGTACATAATTTATATACATTTTTCCAATTTCTATAATTTCTCCATATGTATGCACCTAGCTATGCCATTTATGCATTATATGTAGTTGTAATGAATATACTTTGAATGTAGTAAACCTTTATGGACTACTACAAAAAATAGATATGATTAAAGGAAGAGATATAATTAATTAATAAATGTTTAATCTCACTCTGATACCATGTTGGAGTGCAATATGCACTCATGCAAATATATAATCTCTCTTACACACCATTTCCACAACATCAAAAAATCAATGCACACATAGTACATAACAAATAATTATTTATAATAATCAATCATATTCATTGTTTCCTCAAAATAAATAATATATAATCCATAGGCCTCTCTCTCACAAAGCTAGATAAAACAAAGGAAGTGCCTAATAAATAGGATATAAGTTGGTTGCAAAATAACCACTTGGTTTTTGTGATCCTACTCAAATATGGTCCAAATTTCATAAATATATACACACCGGTATTTTTAATGCACATAAAAATCTAGAAACTATGAAAAACTCCAAACCAAGCATAATTCCATAAGTGGATGTGAACACAATTAAGACAAAAAAGATGGTTTATAAATTACTCAAAACACTAGTTAGTGTGAATATGACCACTCCAACGATATTAATGGATTTGTGACAAAACATAATTATGATACACAATGGACTAATAGAATTTTGACCTAAGACAGTTAGGATACACAATGGATTGATATATTTTTTACACAATATAACTAAGATGCATAATGGATTGATGGATTTGTGACCCAAGATAGCTAAAATAAACAATGGATTGATGGATTTATGGCCCAGGATAGCTATGATAGACATAATATATCAATAGATTTGTTATAAAATGTAATTAAGAAACACAATGGACTAATATATTTTGTGACAAGATAATTAGCATATACAATGGAACGATGAATTTTTGACTTGAGATAGTTAAGATGCACAATGGATTGATGGATTTATTACTCAATATAATTAAGATATGCAATGGATTGATCAATTTGTAAGCTAATATAGTTGGGAATCACTATAATTTTAAATCAAGATAGTTTATCCAAGATGGTTTGGATTGATAATAATTTTGAGGTCTTGAAATCTAGATGGTTTGATTCAAGAACACTATGAATTAAGGATTTTGGTTCTGACCTCTACATAACCCGTCTCAAGGTGTCTTTTATTGATTAAATATATTTTAACCAATACTTATTCTTAAATGTTTAATCATTAGTTTGTAAAATATGTTTATGGTACTTAAAATAAAGGAAAAAGATTCAATACTTGATGTTTATAAGGATGAAAAATAAAATCACGTAACATACAATCTAAACAATTCAAAAAAATTAACACAACACATTCAAATCATAATTTTAAAGGATAAATATAGGCAAGTTGTTGAGTGATTTTTTGGATCTCATTTATGCTTATTTATCTATTGGATAGTGTCAGATGAATATTTTAGACTTAATTTATATTATTTCATGCTTTATCCCTCTAAATACATTCTTAGGAGTAGAAAAGATGTAAATTAACTTGGAGATAAACTCCTCTTGGGCATACCATGAATCAAACGACAAAATGAATTCCTGTGGCTTAAATTTTTCATGAATCTAACAAGGAGATATCATATATA
>JARHVA010005714.1:910000-967500 GCA_037957365.1 Torreya grandis
TAAACAAAATCATAATCAAGATAACTCATTTTTAGGTAAATCAACAATCTTCAATAAAAATAAAAATGTTGTTGGAGATGGAGTTATAGATTAAAAATAACATGTTCAAGTAGTGTAGAAAGATTCCCTAACTAACAAGAAACAAAATGTCTTCAGTATAATGTTAGCAAGGGGAAAACCAAAACCTTGAATAGGAAAGAGGCCTCTAACTGGTATACCTACATAAATAGTCCTACAATAATTAATTGTTATTAATATGATTACTCTACCTAAAATCTAACCATTGGATGATAGTAATCCATGACCAGATTGGTATCATGATGATGAATTATGTAGATATCACCAATTCAAGGGACATAATACCGAGAGGTGCATGCAATTAAAATACTATATTAAATATCTTATTGAAAAGGGATACATTAAATTTAAAGGGGAGATCACTCATAACCAATCTAAAAACTAGCATCTTGGTATTTATTAGGATCATTTACCTAAACATGGTTAAAGGAAAGGAAAACAACTTAGAGACCAGGGTCAAGCATCCACCTCCAATAGTATAGATAATCAATCTATCTCATATTGTTACATTAATACCATAAAAATCTATGGCCCTCAAGATCCCACTTCAACACCATACACCATACTAAAGATCAACTAATCCATAACTGAATACATAGTTACTACATGATGTAGTAAAATTATAGTTCTTAGGGCACCACCAAAGGACCCATCTATATCAACATATCAAAAGGCCAATATCTATTAGAAAATAAATGTATCTTCCAACAAGACTTATGATATAATCAGATAAATTGATAAGGCCCCTACCTAAATATTAGTCACAGATCCGCTCAAAACATCATCTATGCATCAAGTGATCCTTAATCAAGTCCTGAATGATATAAAAGTTCCTTGAAAAATTGACACTAGTAAGTTTCGAGTATTAATGGGTTGCCTTTCTCCTTTGTAATAAATAACATTCAGTGCCCATGATATTCCTCCCATCGGCCCACATCATAATTTCCTATTGTTCATAAAAATCTCCATTTCCAATCACCATATCCATTGGGTACTCATAAACGAAGGGTCTATAATGAATTCATTAAATATACATTACTTAAATAAATTGGGTTATTCTAAAGCATCATTAGAGCCTACTCTAATCATGCTTAAAAAATATAATTATAATGAATAGCCATCTATAATCACCATTTATCTTCTCATTACTATGGGAGCCATTATACATTAGACTTTAATTCATGTTATGGATGTTGATTTATCATAAATCCTCCTTCTAGGTCATCTATGGATCTAGGAAATGTAATCAGTTCCTTCCAGTCTCCACCAATGTCTAAAATTCCCCCACTCTAGCATGGAAGTCCTAATCCCTGCATGTTATTATTCTAACACCCATAACTCTACTCTAAATGCAATAGCTACCAAATATGTCCACCTTGATGATCTAGTGCCTACTTCTAATCTATTGCCAAATGTTATTCTCCTTAATATCACATCCACAGATTGTGGGGAATATGAATATATAACCATTTATGTCAGTATATTTACCTCTCTCCCCAAGTAGATATGAGTCCCCAACTACGAGGAAGGACAATCCTATTACTTATCATTTTAGACCAACATCCTTTTTGAGTGTGGGACTATTATTATAAAAATACATTAATGAGACTAATGGGTCATGGCTTATTCCATAATTTGAGGCCCTTAAATTTTACAAATAGAAATACCCCCAAATTAAAAAAATGTTTTAAAATATGCATTACCAGGGAAAAGGACTTGGGAGACATGATCAAGGTAGGCTTGAACATATAATGGTTCAAGAAGTTGAGAGGGGATAATGGTATAAACTTTCTAATAGTGACATAAATAATATCATTATGGATACTACTTTGGTCTATGAGGAGTCTATTTTTGATGAATAAGTTGAGATGGGATACATTTATAGTATTTATGAAGAAATTGTTACCACTAACATTTTCCATGATGCCACTATTTCCACCATTTATATATCCCTATGTTACCCTTCATTAATAGACTAGGAGTAATGACATGAGCCATCCTTTGATGTGTTCCAAAGTGATGAGGCAATCCTATAATATATGATAACACATGATTTTATGTTGTCTTGGGATCATAAGAAGGGATTATCTATTAATCTCAATCAGTCAGTGTATTTTGGGAAACCAAAAATCTGCATAAATCACATTGAATAAGAATAATATGAATAAGAAGATTCCCCTCAAAATTTGAAAGGTTTTCCACCTATTTCAGATGAGTTATAATTTTATACATAAATAGGCATAGATCTACTAGAAGATTTTACTTCACACATCCAAGATTTAGCGTCGTCTCCAACTAATCTTCAAGATCAGTAAGCTTCACTCATTTATGAGGTGATTAAAGTTAACATTTCAATAGAATAACATCCTAAAATAGTTAAACTAGTGTAATTCTTATGCCTAAGGAATGCCAAATCATTCTTGGGCCGCTCAAGGAGTTTATAGATATCTTTCCATGGTGTTATTTAGACATGCTAGGACTTGATCCCTCCTTGGTTTGGAATCTTTTATTTTTTCATCCTAATGAAAAAATAATTAAAAAATTATAGAAGATGCACCCTAATGTGGATTTACTAGTGAAGGAGAAATTAAAAAATTTCTTAGAAGTGAAATTTATCTGACCAATTGATTACTTTGATTATATATCCAACATTGTTCTTTTGGCTAAGCCACAAGGTGGGATCCTTATTTGTACTAAATTTTGGGACATCAACAAGGAATCTCATAAAGATGACTCCCCCCTACCAAACATAGATATGATCATGGATTCTACTATAGGGTAATAAATGTTATCTTTCATAGATGGCTTTTTTGGGCTATAACTAAATTAAAATTATACCCACAAATCATTATAAGATAACTTTTATTACTCCATGGGAAACCTTTTGTTATCAAGTAATGCCCTTTGGTCTGAATAATGCAGATGATACCTATCAACAAGCTATGATTGTTATCTTTGATGATATGAATAATGACATTGTCAAAAATTATGTTGATGATATTCTGGGGAAATAAAGAATCAAATCTGAACATCATGTAGTTTTAAGAAGGATCTTTGAGAGGATACATGAATGTAATGTCAAATTGAACCCAAATAAATAGGTATTTGGTGTCACCACAGGAAAACTATTAGGATTTATAGTGTGTAAGAGAGGTATAAAAGTGGATCCAATAAAATTTAAAACCATTATGGAAATGCCTCTTCATCATAATCTAAAGCAACTGAGAAATCCTCAAGGCAAGTTATAGGCCATTTAGTGGTTCATTTTTCAACTAGAAAACAAATGCAAACCCTTCACCCATATTTTTATAAGGGGACCCATTTTCACTAGAAATTTGACTATCAGCAAGCCTTTGACATTCTTAAACAATATTTAGCAAATCCTCTGATGTTATCACCAACAATCATGGGAAGAAAACTTGATGTAATGGCATCCTATAAGGACCCTAAAATGGAATTAGTTTTGGTTTAAGTAGTATTTTATGTGTTTCATAGGTGTCATAGGTATTACAGTCTTTAGTTGCTGTCTAGGTATCTTGAAGATGCATAAAATTTAATTTATGGCTTTTCCTGGCAAAATGCTTTTTTTTTTAAATTTGAATTTCTAAAGCCTTGTCTAAGAAGTTTAATGTAGTTTTAAAGGTGGAAAGGTTTATAAAACTTATCTAAGAGGTTTTTTTGACTATGAGAATGTTCTTAAAATATTTTTTAGCCTATAGTCATGGTCATATATTGGTCATATTAGTAAATCATGAATAATGCAATGCAATTCAATGACCTATCAGAGGGAAACCACAAAGAAACAATTATGCACCTTCTTATAGTTGTTTTTGGAGTCAATTTTTGTTTTGTAATAGGTAATTCCATTTTTTTATGTATAGTATGAATATGGAAATAATTTTTTTTTTGAAGCGATGACTGTCTATGGTGCAAGCATTCTATGTGGATGAGATTGGCATAGCTGAACATATTATCTATTTTTAGGTGTTTGTTAGGTTTTTGTAAGTGAGTGGTGTATCCTCACTATAATATCACAAAAAAATTAAAATATTCTAAGGAAACAATAGGTAATAACACTCTCATGAATTCTAGATGAACATCAAAATATCACTCTCATATATTTCTTCAACATAACACCATTAAAATTATTCACACATACTCCTTAGTGAGCAAATATTAACACACACTATGTTCAAATGATTCATGCAAGACATACAATGACACTCCCCATAACAAACTTTCCTTCAACTATCTACACAAAAAACATCCAAGCTAAGCATCCAAGCCACTATGAAATTACAAAGAGGCCTTCATGTCAATATTTAGAAAATAAATTAGAAAATAAAGCTTCCAAACAACTACCCCACTCAAGAAATAGTCCCCATCCTCTTGGATGGGTAAGGACAAATAAGGAAAAGTATAAAACAAAGAAACACCATGCCACATTACTCACATGGATCATCATTGTTGATTAACAAGGATCACATGGAAAATTTGGCACCAACTCTCATGGGAAGTCAAAAAGGAAAAAGAGATTCTAATTCAAAATTGTGTGATTTGTATCCCCACTAAAAAACCCTTTAAAAATAATCTGGGTTCCATTTTGATCATCTATTTCTTGTCCTCTCATGACAAATTCATCCCATGCCAGCTATGCAATTTTGACTTTCTTGTTAACATATTCTCCCAACTATACTTGGTATTACATAAGCTTCCTTCAGTAGACTTTAATTATTCTCCCTCATTAATATTCAACTTTGAATGGACATTATCTTCCTCCTTGTGGAGCTCACATGATTTTTTGTCATGAAACAACAACTTACCATCCTCATATCCTTGATGCATTATTTTGTAGAAAACATACTTTATGACACTACTTCTTATTTAAGATGTAATAATACTACCTTTGTGCCATATTTCAAAAAGGAATATGTATTATTTTCTCTATCATGAGTGACTTTCCTATAAAAATTTCATGGTATTCCTAACAATGCATGCCATGCATCTATGGGCAAAACATCACACCACAATTCACCTTTAAAAAAAAATTCTTATGGAAAACTTCACCAAACATCTCTTTCCAACAATAACCTCATTTAATTTTTTTAACTATGAATCCATTTATGTATTAGAATTCCTTTCAAAATTCAATCCTAACTTATCTACCATTTATTCTGATGCTATATTATGATAAATTCCACCATCAATAATGACTTTGCATACTTTTCAAATTGAAGTGCACCTTGTTCAAAAGACACTTATCTGTAACCATGCATCACCAACTTATTTACTCTTCTCCATCTCTTTATTTTGAGTTTTCATGGTCCTCATCACCACTATATTCTCTAAAAAATTTGCTACTACAACTTTAGCAGCTTGATTTTCTAACTCAGCTTCAACCAAGCTCACTCTTGGATGGTACTCTTGTCTTCCTTATTTACCATGGTAATCAAGACATTTATTTTACTTATGTCCTTCCACTCCACATTTATAATTATTAATAGCTATGGGTTGGTTTATAAACTAACTTATAGCACCTCTATATCCTCATCATCTTTCAAGTCATCTTCCTCTTTTATAATTCTAGAAGCCTTATTTGTTACCTTCTCTCCTCTTTGTACCAAATGATGATTCTCATCTTATATGATTAGATACACCACTAGTGGTATTGAAACCACCTTGTTTCAATGATTGATGAGATTATTTTCTTCTTAGACCAAATTACATTATGTTAACTTTTATATTTTTTTCTCTTTCTCTTTCAATCTTAACTGATAATCCTTTTCCATACACAACACTCTATGCATATTCGACTCATATTGAATGGAAAAATTTAATGAATTCACATATATTGAATCCATTTTCTCATTTTTTTCTTCATGCTCCACTCTTGTGGATAGCGTTTAGAATTCATCTATGTACTCTTGTAGACTATGTTCCATCTACTTCAAATTCTAGAATCTCCTAAAGGGGGTTTGAGAGTAATGTATTGGAAGGAACTTCTCCCTTAGCTTATTTTGCATTTTACTTCAATTACTAATCATTTTATTGTTATTCCTTTGTCTCTCTTTCTTCAAATGATCCCACCAGATAATGGCATGATATTTCAACTTGGTACATGCAAACTTCACCTTTTTATCTTCTGGCATGGTCTTCCACTCAAAGAATTTCTCCATGATATTCAACCAATCAACTAGTTCCTCTAGTTATAAACTATCTCCATAGTCTGTAGCTTCTATTTAAAATCCATCATTTTCTTCTTATAAAACTCTAATTAATCTATCCTCCATTAATATTGGCTCTACTTCATCTTGAAATTCTTCTCCATAAATTGTTTCTTCTTCAATATGATCTCCTCTTTGCCTTCTTCATTGATTATTGAACATGGTGGATGGATGTGCCACTTCCCTTCTCATCTATTGCATATCTATATTCACTAGAGAATATCATCCTAATGTTGATCTTCTTGACATACCTATAATTAAAACAAATCCTCATTTTCACTCTCATATTTTCCTTACAATCTCTCCACAGGAATCAAAATTTGCTTTGATACAACTTAATGTGTCCTAACTATAATATTACAAAACAATTGAAAAAAATTAAGTGAATAATAGGCAATAACATTCTCATAAAGTATATATGGACATAAAAATATCACTCTCATATATTTCTTCAACATAAAACCATTACAATTCTTCACACATACTCCTTAATGAGAAAATCTTAACAACACATTATCTTCAAATTAGAGACACAAGCCTTAAAATTACACTACTCATGAAAACTATTCCTTCAACTCTCTACACACAAAACATCCAATATAAGAATCTAAGCCACTATGAATTTATAAAGAGGAATTAAAATCAATAAATAAAAAAATAAATGGAAAATAAAACATGAAAACAAATACCCCACTGAAGAATTCACCCCCTCCACTTCGATGGGTAAGGACAAACCAGGAAAAGAGGAGAACAAAGAAATCTTACGCCACATTACTCACATGAATCATCATTGCCTTTGGATAAG
Source organism: Torreya grandis (assembly GCA_037957365.1). Lineage (NCBI taxonomy): Eukaryota > Viridiplantae > Streptophyta > Pinopsida > Cupressales > Taxaceae > Torreya > Torreya grandis. Next base: position 917,108 of record JARHVA010005714.1, read on the forward strand.
GATTACATGGAAAATTTGGTGCCATTGCTCATGGGAAGTCAAAAAGGAAAAAAAATATTCCAATTAGGAATAGTGTGACTTATCTCCCTACTAACAAAACCTTTCAAAAAAATGTGGGTTTCATTTGACCATGCCTTTCATATCCTCTCATGGAAAATTCATCACATGCTACTGATGCAATCTAAAATAGTGTCCTTAAAGAATAGTGATGATTTGGAATAGTGTTAATAGTGTTAATCAAGAATAGTGTCAAATAGTTTCAACCAAGACATATCACCAATGGAATATTAGCACGACATTAGTGATGAATGAATGAGGGCTGATTTTTTTATTTATATCAATTCCTTTAGGGAAGTAAGTTACATTAACAGACTTAGGTTAACCATTAGGATACATTTCAATTACAAATTAAATGACTTTATGGCATTGAACACGCGTGTTAGAGTAGGACACTTACGTTGATGCAGGTATCTATCAAAGAGGCTAGTGTCTAGGGAACAAGAAAGTAGGTATAGACTCAAAGCATGTAGAGGTGGAGGATAAAGAGGTTTTAATCATTATAGGTAAGATAGAAGGTATGGGTTATCAACATAACAATAATCAGACTAACAGATAGGGTAAGTAGCACAAGATAGAGTACATGTGAGACTTTTGAAAATGGGAAAGGTTTAGAACTAAGAGGAACAACCAAGGTCTATGTTTATCAAGTGTACAATATTGAGGTGCTATATGATTCATAAATATCATCTACAAAAAAATAGAAAAAATGGAAAATTACAAAAATTATGTAAACTTAAGGAATATTACTGAAATTGAAAAAAACATACATAAAATTAGGAAATATTAGGGTAAAATAGGAAAATTAAAAAGAATAAATAAATTTATATTAATTATTAGAAATAAATAAATCATGGAAAATTAAGAATAATATGATAATCTAGGGGAAATTAGGAAACAAATAAGAAATTTAAGAAAAAAATAAGGGAATATTAGGGAAAAATAAGAAATATCATTAAGTTTAGAGAAATTAGTTGGAAATAGGAAAATAGGAAAAAATCAATAAATTATTAAAATTGTATAAATTCTAAAAAAAGTTAAGCAAAACCATGAAATATTAGAGTAAAATAGTGAAAATTAAAAAAATAAAACAAATAAAGAAATTTATAGGAAAATAGGAAAAGATAGAGAAAATAGTAAAAACTAAGAAATTTTGGGGGAATTAGTGAAAGATATGGAAAATAAAAAGAATTAAGAAAATTCCCCCATTTATGGGTCTCTAGTGTTGATGTCTACTCATAGAAGGTAAGACAATGTGAATTAGATCCTCCCTCTCCTTGGTTGGTTAATGTTTCATGGGTAAACTATGAGGCATCAAGTGTTTATCACATTAAAAAGGATTATTTTGGGTATTTTATTAGAGCAATGTCCCTCAAACTGTTTGATCGTACCACTAACTAGGTTGATTCCCATGCACTAGTTTTGGGTATCAAGATAGATTTACAATATGGAATAGAAAAGATGATAATTGACGGGGATTCTATGGTCATGATTCATATTCTTTTCTAGAAGGATGATATCGATTAGTTGATAAAAAAATTTGTAATAAATTTGTCCTTGGTTGGAGTATTTATATTTTTTGAAAAGTCAACATTACTTCAAGAATTTAACTCAGCTACTAACTTTCTTTCTAACCAAGCATCAAATAATAAATAAATATTGTCATTGATAATATATAAATAACCTACCCTGATTCTTTGTTCTCATCATTGATTGATTTGTTTAGTGGTGTTCTTGCTAATATTTGGTTATTACTACTTTTTGTTTCCACTATTCTCCTATTTGTTTTTTTGGCTATACCCATAGTTATTTTTGGTGATGGTTGGTTATTTTAAAATTTACCATAAGTTATGGTGGATGATTGTGAAGAGGGACGCACCTTTATATATAACTTGGTTATTGTTCTTAACTAGCCAACCCAAGGGGGCTTAATTTTTCAATGAAAAGTTGTGTCATATAATTTTCCCCTAACTATTAATTTTGGAAGTTGATTTTATTCAAGAATTTAAAACTCACATAATTTTAAGCATATATATCATTTTTAGTTGCAATGTTTTTTGAAATTTTACTTTTTTGAGTTCTAAACATTTATGTTATTCTCCTTGTAAAATTGATCCTATATGGTTTTAGGTGGGTTGCATTTCTTCTTTTCCTTTGCATGCTTGTCTTTCTTGTGTATATGTGATGATTCTATAAGTATTTACATGTGTTAATTTTATATGCACTCAATTATAAAGTATCAACCTATGCATTATCAGGGAAAATTTATTGCCCATTAAAAAAATTACTTATTTGGCTGCATTTTAAGTTAATTCGAATGCTCATAACATTTAGCATAAATGGTTAATTTTGGTCATGTTGACTCACCTATCTCTATTTTAGAGATACCAGTAGATGAGGAGAGTTGAATCTACACCAATAGTTATTCTTGGAAAGACCAACTATGTTTCTTGGTGTACATATATAGAACACTTACTCATGAAAAAGAATTTTACTCCATTCCTCTATTGATAGATTACTACTCTTATTGATGTAGATCAATAAAATAAGTGGGCTTACACTTGTTACAAGGTTCTTGGTAACTTACTGTTGTATAATTCCATGGATCTTGGTTACCATGCAAAGCATACATAATATCCATGTACTATTTGGAGCATTAATAAGTCTATTTTAAGATATTATACTAATTTTTATAGCACTCCTTCTCCTCCTCCTCTTCCTATTTTCTCTTCAGAGATTTTTGTACTCTGTCCTCTTGGTTTTATTTCTTATGATGACACATTTGTAATGGACAATGCTCTTATTTCTATTGAACCACCACTATAGGATGATATTATGCCTGACCTTAGCTATCATATTTTATAATCCACATTCGTTCTTATATACAATATTTATATTGTAGATCCATTATATATTTTCACTTCGAAAAAGTATATTAGTGATAGTACACCTATTAATTGCATCAATGACTCATCTCTTTTTGTGGATTATTGTCTTTAGTTGATGAGCCATGCTTCACACTTCACATGGGCATTCTTTTATCAAATATTCCATGTTATTATTATGACAAGTTTACTTTAGTGATATTAAATTCAGTTCATGTGCATGATCTTAGTAGACCTATGCCACACTTTATTTTTGGACCAAACTAAGATATTATCATACTCTTCCCTTAGTTTTCCATTTTAGAATGGGTATAATTTTAGTACACTTTGTGATATTCCTCTAAAAAAGGGAAGGAAATATTTTTGTTAATGATGGAGATTATTTAGTCTCTATTTAGAGGATCTACACATCAACCTTAGTCATTTTACAAGATCTGTTATAAGTAGCTTCGACATCTTCTATAGAGACTTTTAATCTCTCTATTTTTTTATGTACTTTGGTACATCATAAATATTTTATGCTGGGACCCAATTCCTCTCTCCACCTAAGCTATGATCAAGCAGGGTGTTGGTATAAGATTTTTGCTATGGGTTGATTTACCTACATGGTCTAGATAACTTATTTAGGTGTCACTTAAGTGTTTAATAAAGGTCATTGAGGAGGATAATATCATATTTATGAGGTTGTAATAAAATTTCTATCTTCCACCTATATGTGTACCTCAAATAAATATATTTGGCTAATTAATATAGAACTAATCAAGAATGTTATTGCATTGGAATGTGTTTGCACATTGTGAACCTTTTTCTTCTCATGTCTTTATGATTTCACTACTCCATATGGATTCACCTTCGTACATTTTATCCTATCTAGTTATTGATCCCCAAATGTAGCCCATTTTGATAGGGAAGAACTTAATAGATCACCAATCCTGTTAGACCCATGGGATTTGTGGAAGAATAATTTAAAATTATAGTTATTTTAATTTTAATTATATTTTCAAACTAACAAATGTTTTGATTTGTATACTTTTTAAATTTGAGTGGTCTCATTAGTTTTGAGCATACAACACCTTAGCCTAATATATATGGTTTCATTAGTTTTGTATTCTTGGACTTTAGAGGATGTATCAAAACATAGTCTTAACTTAAAATAATTAAAGTGAAGAGTTATATATGGCCTTTTATTATGTTCATTATACAAAATAAATGAAAAAAATGTTAAATTTTTTTCTAATCTCATTATTCTTATAACTATTGAGATATATCTTCTATCATAATGATATTTTCAAAAAAAAATCTCTTTTACAAAGGTGACATTATCCTATTGGATATATAAAGCCTTTGTCAAAGATATGCTTTTAAGAAAAAAACCATTTAACTCTTCCCATTTAGAGATTTATATATACTTTCTCCAAGATAATTTAGCTATTGTATACATCTATATCAAGTGAACAGTCATATTGAAAGTTTTCGATGGTAACCCTAGAATATCTAGTTTTGGTGGAGTGAATCATATTTTCATAGAAATAATTTTATTTATACTTAGTTAAGACAATAGGATTTTCTTTTTGAAAGATTAATATAGTGAAAACATCTTTTATATACCAATGTCTTCATTTTGATCATAATTAATATCAAGATGTTTTTTTTTCTCATTTTCAAATGTAATTATAGTTATAATGATTAACATTGTCTAACTTCTTAGTAGATAGAATTAATAAAAATATACTACATTTAAGATAAGTATTAATATTGATTTGATTCTTATTAAAGATATATTACATTTAATATTGATTTGATTCATTTTTTAATATACATCAATTTAATATTTTTGGGGACATCATACGTAATCATATAATACACATTTGTTATAATTAATACTCCTAGTAACATCATACTTAATCATGCAATACATAATTGTTATTTTAACATTTAAAAAACACATCATCTAACAAACATTTATGATCTTTCAATTCTTAACTTTATCTATATATTAATATTAAAAATATGAAAATACTATATCTCTTATTTATGATTTTCTTAAAAAAATAAATAGTGAAATTCATTAATAAAATTGACCATCCGCCATATTAAAATAATAATAATAATAGTTTGAAAAGATGGCTATCCACCATATTAAAAAACAATAATTAGTTCTTGATTTGTAAATTTTTCTTCTAATGTATAAAATATCTTCAGTTAAAACAACAGTTCCACTATTATCAAGGGTTATAGGTTCCACCTTGATATTTTCATTTTTTTAATATTTCAATTTTGTTACCTGGGTCATTGCCGTGTTTTTAAAACACGCAATGTCCAGTTACAGTCTTCGAGTTTTAAATACTTTTTCCCTGTAAAGACAAAAGCAAATATCAGTTTAATTGAGTTGCAGCAACAAAATTGTAAACCTTCAAATCTGAATTGCTCTGTGACGAAAGCAGTGATGCCCATAACAAAGTGGATTGATATTAATTATCCAAATGCGCTACCGTTTTTAATTATTTGTACTAAACAAAGTGGATTAAGATTAATGGATAACGCGTACCTTGGATTCTGCTCATGAAGCAAACCATGTTTGCGGAAAAAAAATGATTGCGCAGTCTTTTATGCGTTGTGCGAGCACCCACTAATTTTGATGGCTGTCTGATTATATTTATGTGTTTAATTGTTATATATAAACACATATATGTACATGTACAGGTACATGTATATCTACGAATATAAATTGAAAGATATAATCACTATTTAACAGATGTTTTTGTTTGTTTGTTTGTTTGTTTTGTTTTTGTTTTTGTTTTGGTTTTTGGTTTTAGGTTTTTAGTTTTTTTTTTTTTTTTTTTAATGTTTTTAATTGTTATATACAAACACATATATTTATATGTACAGGTATATGTATATGTATATTTATGATTATTTTTATAGGGAATTTTTGAAGGTCCGTGGAGAGCAATGTCACTTGAAGAGTCAACTATCAATGGTAAGGGAGACTCGAACATGGGACCTATTAAACAAAGCCCACCGTCTTTACCGTTGAGTCGCCACCACAAAAACTATTATACTTGTAATATCACATTCCATATTACCAGATTAGATATAAAAACACTTTTCCGCTGTTGTCGCTCTCAAAAAGCACATGTCGGTTTTCTAAATCTAAGACATGATTGACCGGTCGTTGTCCAACGTCCTTTTAACAAGTATAAAAGGCCATGGATTATGGAATATAAGTAATCAGCTCAGAACAACAGTACTTTAAATGGTTATTAAACGCCTAAAAAGTTGACAACGTAATTTTTTGGTTCAATGCGCGTCCTCTTCCGATTGGATGAACCGTACAAATTGTTTGACGCAGATATTTTGTGCCCTTTTCCTAAAATCTTACCTGCAACGACCGTGGCGGATGATAAACAAATACCCACCAATTATTTCCTGCCAAGTGATTGAATCAGAGGGAAAGGATTGGAGACATTATCAGTAGCCGTATCGTTATAGGGAACGCTCAGAGAATTGAATGCACGCATTCTAATGGCTATGTGAAGGTGTGCTGCTGCTCTTAAAGGAGACGAAAGATTAAAAAAAGGCCCTTGGGCTTTCGAGGAGGACATTCGACTTATATCTTGTATTAGATCTTGTGGTCAATGGCGTTGGGATACTCTAGCCAAAGCATCAGGTATGTTACCTGAAAATGCATGCAGCCTTTTAACTTTCAGTTTCCCTATTAATATCATTCAACATTTATAAATTTTTTATTTTATTTGCGTAAGTACAGTTTTTCTAATATTTAATTTATGAAAGCTGGTTAAATTCAGACGGATAACAATGTTAATCTTCTATAGTTACTTTCCGCCAGCATGTATAATTGTTAAACTCTTCCATGAAATCATACTCCTAGATATAATCTTGGAGGAAATTTATGTTTTTTTTTCTTCTTTTGTTGCAAAAATGTGTATCGAATAGGGCTTAAGAGAGATGGCAGGAGCTACAGGATAAGGTGGGTTAACTACCTCCGTCCTGATCTTAATCACACCCACATAACTGCAGAGGAAGAACGTTTGATCATCCATCTCCACGATCATTGTGATAAATTGTCATATGAGGACCTAAAAAAAAATAACAAAATAAGAAGTGTGTGGTTTGTTTGTTAACCATGAAACCAACCAACCATCACTAACTATTTGTAAACAAGTTAGTATTGATTGGTTTGTTCACGTGGAGATGAAAAGCAACTTTTGGGGGAGGGGGTGGATGGTATCCGATGAGCCTCCATGCGATAATAATGAGCTTTTATTATATTGTTTGAGAAAAGTTTATTGTGAGTTTTTTTTTTAGGAAACTCCAAATTGTTTCGACAGGAAGGCCTCCAAAGGTAGGGGAGGTGGGTCCTCATTCGATAAGCTTAGTTCTAGACATGGCCAAAACCAGCATACTTAAGTTCAGAGATATAGAAGGACAATAACACATAATTATATCCCTAAAATATTACATCAAAATACACATATGAACCCCCTCGAGGTAGTTACTAGTCTCACATAGTTTATGCTTGACCATGCTATGCATACACTAAGGAATTCTATACAGGCTATGTACAAGTGGTGGCACATCTTGTAGTGTCCTTCCATGTATTGGTGCTAGTGTCCCTCCTACTTGTTGTCGCATAGTTAGTAGTCATCATGTAGTTCATATAAATCATTACACATCATGTAGGGGTAGTGTACTGGAACTCCTATTCAAGATAGAAATCTATGAGTTACACCTATGGAAACTATATGTACATTTGTGAAACACACTAGTACCTAGTTGTCTATTCCATTTAGAGTTCCCTCAACTTCTCTAAAAAGTAGTAAAAAAAATATAATCAATCTACAATTTGTTCATCACCTCTAGACAACAATAAACCCAAGTATATGCGATATATAGTTGCTTCAGGACATCAAAACACTAGCATGCTAGAGTATACATCATTTTTAATTTGTTTAACACCTCATGACACTAACATGAAAGCGTATATTCCATATGAAATTACTTCACCACCTCCTATCATCATAGTCCAATTATGTAGGGCTTATCTACTTCACCATCTATTTTCAACATACATGTTTAATTTTAATTATAGTTTGTTTATGTATGTAAAATAATATATAAGTTTATCTTTTAGTATATGTTAAATTAATAGACTGATATTTGACTTCTTTCATTTGTGAATTATATAGATGATCACCAATATCTTAGGTACCTTAGCTGGCTTATATTCCATTGTTGAGATTAAAATTATCACTACAGTGCCCTACACTCAATTTGCAAAAGTTAAAAATTACATAAAGTTGTTATATATTGTTTAAATATTTAATATAGACCATATTTTTAGTACATAAATAATATTTATTCTCTCTTTATATCTCTTTCTCACTCTCTCTTTATGTACATAAGGAATATTATTAATTTATATTTATCTTAAAATATGTTTAGTTCTATTTGATTCATAATTGCCATGTTTCTTTGTTGGTTTTATAGATAATGAGATATGCTATGGGTAATTGTATGTATCATAAAAAAATTTGAATGACATCAATGATTTCATCCCAAGATCGGTTATCTCTATAACAACATCTGATTCAGAGACAAAGTTTGGTGAGGACAAAAAGTAAAATTATTTTTTAACTTCAAGCGATGATACGCTGCATCATATTTATATTTTTATGAACATATAGATCTAGTCCTATTTGTATTCTCCATAGGGTTATCTATTATGGATATATTCACAATCAAACATACCAAGGCAACCATTTAGGTTGCATGTGGTGAGTCTAGAATCACCTTTTTGTAATAATATTTTCCTGGGAACTCTATCATTTCTCATTTGTCATTTTAATGAATTAAAATTTATATTTCATATGTAGTGTACGAGAAATAGTTTTCTAAGGTTTTGGAAGAGATAATTGGTCTTTCACATCTTGAGAGGAGAGTTCTTCACCATAATGAGTCATGTACCACCCCCAGTTCTACATGTATGGAAAGGAAGTGAATTTTTTTTGGATGCAATGAGGATCAAGAGAGCCAGTTGGTGTGTTAGGGGTAGTTATAGGTGAAATCTAATTTATATGTCGATATGGTCCACATTGTATGGCTATATGGCACATTTTGTATATCTATCTTACGGTCTACATTTTATTTCAACATTATATGCATCTAATTCTTCTCACAAAAATAATTCATTAAATTATGCCTAATCTCATCTAATATCGATACTTACTCCCTATATCCTGTATTAACAACACCTCTTTATGTCCTTAAGTCAATTAATTATTTAATCCTAACTACATTAAATATCCCACTTTATATACATTCACATTTTCCACATAGTTCTTAATTGTATAAATATTTAATCCATTTATTCTCCAATAACATGTTTCCCCACCAAAAGAAGGTATAGAGGATTCCAATACGTAGAACCTTCTCCCTCTTAACATTTTAAATTTGAAAGGTAAAACTCCCTTCCAATGCCTTCCAAAAAAATCTTTAAATAGGGGCATGCCTAGGCATGGAAATAAGTCAAGGAAGAAATCCAATTCTATGTTGCATTAATTGCACTAGCCCTCTTTCATCCATCATAGCAATTCATCGCGTCATCCATACTGAAGACATTATCAAGCAATCCAATATCAAGTCAAGTAGCATCCGATAATCCATTCAAAAATCTTAGAGGGAACCCAAAAAGGAATGAGGTGATGGTAAGAAATAATAATTAATTATGATTTCTCCTTATGTTCTCTCCTATTAGTGATCCTTGTAAATATTTGAGATAGATTTAATAGAAGTTTACATACTTAGATCTATGTTTCTCAAATTTTATGAGGATTCATATGATGACCATAGTGGGAGCATAGATGTTTTTGTCCTAATTTTGTGAATGTGAAGTGTGATAGTGTTGCTTTCAGGGAAGATTGGGAGAAAATTTGGGACTTAATTTGATACAATTTCTATTATTTTGAAAATTACTATATGACAAACTCAATTACAATTCTGGTTTTTATAAATCATGTATTTGCACCTGACCACTATGGTATTGATCCATATGAACCCATGACCACTAGCCATTTACCTAGACCTTAACTTTGTGCAAAAACAATTTTTTAATATGATATTGAATCCAACTTATGACTTTGTTTGTTAACTTGCATACTCTAGGCATGTATACCGTATTTATGATCAAATTGTGTAACAATTTTGGAATGTATGAGTCTCTATATAGTGTTGTTTCGATGCATAACCCTATATTACAAGAGTGAGAAGGCTCTTGGGAGAATTTATCACATCTAATGACTAGCCTAAATTATGTTAGAATGTCATAGATTTATAGTTATGAGTATGGTAGTGGTTTTGACATTTTACATATTATAAGTCAATTATTCCTTCTAACATTTAATCTCATAATCTTATATGATTAGATCATATTTATATTTCTATAAGGGGAGTCATTTGGTTCTATTGTTAATATTTTCATGATCTAATTTGTTCTAGACAAGTTACGACACAATAAAGAGCATATTATTAGTTTAAGAACAAATTCTATTGTTAGTTTCAAGACTTCATACAATTTTCTTTCACTATCACTACTCCGTCATGTGACAATCTGCAATCACTGTAGTTACATGTGTTCCATTTTTACACATTCCCATCACATTTGATTTAAAAAAAACTATTTTGTGTATATCTTGTAATCATTGCAATCCCACAAAATGTCATTTTCCTTATGGATAGATCTGGTATCCTTTTATATTTTATAGGGTGCTAGACAAATTCTTATTTCGATGGATGTCCTTATCCTATTCTAAATCTCCCATTTTATCGTATGCAAGGAGTGCATTGGAAAAAGCCATAGAGTCTTAATTTAAACCTATGGGTTACATTTAAATTAAATGTCTCAAAATATTTTCATAACTAAAGTCACAATAGTCCTGCATGCTACATTTCCCCATGGGATTTCATGATTAAGCTCCTTGTCACCTTGTTGTGACTAAATTAAAATGAATCTATCCATAACCACCAAACTTATATTTTAAGTTTTTGAATTGTCAATGATTGGAGCTCAAACCTATACACCCTACACAGACTGGTAAAGCTTGAGACAGATGCTTGTCATTTGTATTCAACAAGTGTAACATCATCCATGTGCCATCAATCATTATGTTGGACTGCCTTTTAGTGTTTTCACCAATTTGTTTATTTAACCTGATTTGATACATTTGGTTGGATAGGTAATTCTTTTTATTTTTATTTGGTGAAAAAAATGTCGATTACTTAGAATAGATTTTTGTTTCATCTAATTACATTAAGTTGGATTGGTATGTGTCATTTGTAATTCATAGTATTTTGTGTAGTTATACATCATATAGTAATTAGTTCTTTAGGTTTATAATTACTGTTACTGTTATTCTATATTCTTTAATTTATGTGTTTATTTAGATTAATAGGTATTTGTGATAAGTGTTTGGATTTTTAATTCATTTTTTAATCAATAGTATATGGTGTGAACTCAAATTTTTATCCTAGTTGTTCTTTTTTATATGGGGTCAAAAGTTATATTTATAATGGCATTCAAATAAACATTAGATGGTAAATATTATGTATTTATTTGAATATTTTATTTTAGCCATTTCTTTTATAGAGTGATAGTTAATTTGGTGATTTAGTCATAGTAACATCAAAATAAAAATACTAAAAAAAGTGTGTAGTTTTAAACATTTAGATATTCACATTTATCAAAATAATTAAATTTGTTCAAATTATTAACACTTTTTTAATTTTCGGTTACCTTGTGTTGCTCTAAAGAATGATTGGTTGAAGGTTAAAATTTATCAAACTACTAATCTTTTGTTTTTCAGGCTGATCAGCTTCAACATTAGAAAAAAAAATCATTTTTAGTCATTAATCTAATTTTACTTATAAATTAAAATTGACATGTGCTTTTAGGTCTCATCGGTCCAATGAAAAATATTAAAAACACTGACATCATTTATGCAGGACCTATTGTCAAAGTCATTGATTTACGTATAGGATGAATGATCGATGACCACATATCTTCAAATTACTTATTGTTTTGTTGTAGGCTCCCTGTCAAAGACATTTTGACATCTTGACAATTATTTTGACTTTTAATCACTTTGTCTAAATCATGTTGCCTAAATTCATTTTTATTCTTATATATCTTTGATATTATATATATCTCACATCTAATTAATAAGTTAATTAATCTATTTTGGCTTGCCTCTTTGTCACCCAAGGCCCACAATGTTGTATGCTCTCCTCCTTACATCCTTATGACAATTATTAGAGGGTAAAAAATGACCAATAAAACCTCAAATTTAGTATTTCTAGGGGTTGGTGATGTGGATTTCATCACCATGTATTAGACCCCACTCCATGTTTTAGTAGAGTAAAAATATCAGGATAGTTGTCACTAGGCGTTAAAGTAAAATTTCCAATAAAGGGTTCCATGTAGTTAGGTAAATTTTGAATCCAATATGCAAAGTGGTTATAAAACATCCTACACAATTTTTGGCCCCACCATACCTAGATTATATTGGGGACTCCCCTAGTGAGCTTGTTTAAAGCTAGAATAGGACATATCAACCATATCAGGTGCTCTACTACCAGAGTTAGGATCAACGCCATGTGACTGTTAGATGCAGATGGGATTGAGAGGGTTCAATAGATTCCATGAAGGGTCATTAGCCTATAGCATCAACTGTGAATCTATTAGATAGTGCAAGCATCAGGTTATACACCAATTTAGATGACTAAATTAGGGTTTGTGGCTAAATGTGTTGTTTTCATGTTGTACTTAAACCTATGTTGTTTATGAATTGAGTTAGCCAATCCAATTTTTGTCACAAAACATCTAGATACACTTACGAAACATCCCATTCTAACATTACATAAAACATTCCTTCCATATTTTCTATTCACCTCTTTTGATATAACATTAGCCTTGAAACCAAACCTTAGTGGTCACCCATAACTTTATATCTTCACCATCACCCTTTGACTAAACATTATCATCATACAAAACCTTGTCAATTTTTTAGTATAGCACCCATCACTTCACCGTCACTACCTCTTCATACCTATCACCCATGTAATCACCACTTTGTTGTGTTAAGTTTATTTTAAACACTTCATCTCCTTGGTCTCTTTGGTAGATTAAAACCTTATAAGATTTTGGTTTTTAGTAATATTTGGTTATTCTAGTCTCCACATCATCTAAGACCAACATAAATCCAAACCATTCTTATTGACCACTCTTAGTTTTGGTTTTCAAATGAAATTAGAATCGAAATTCATCATCTTATGTTAAAAACACAACTAACCAGTCTTCTTACATAACCCTCATCATCCACCATGCCTCTTAGAACCTGTGCCCAAGTCTTAAGAATGGGAAAAAAATATATAATAAGGAAAATGACACCCTTGGGAGCTTTGGTGATTAAATTACGATAATGATGACATGCATACCCTTGGAGAGGAAGATCGATTCAAAAATCACTTCTTCCATACTGATGAGGTTAAGTCCCAAATTAACCAATTTATCTATGAATTTTGTGACCAAATTCTACATGACATCATCATTGTGGGGGGTATGTTACCTTCTAATTTTGATCTAAACCTCTTGCAACATTTAGTCAGGACACCTACTGGGCCCAACAATCCACATCATCAACCCAATACCAACCAAGAGCACAAAGAGGACAATCTTATGAATCATGAACAAGAACTTGAAGAATAAGTACACCAAGAACCTCTCCAAAATAACCACATCAAGGATAATAGGAGAAAAACCACCTTAGAGGATCAATTGGGATACTTCACAGAACAAATCAATTCCTTAGCTTCCCAATTTTGCACATAAAATCAAAGACCGTCTTCTCGAGGATAAATTTTGCGTAACTCTAATAGACCACACATAAGTCATGCTCAAACTTCTCATCCCCTAGTGGATGCATCATTTTTTAAAGATTGGAAAATGATGAAATTAACTCTTAAAAAAATTTACCATCACACATAAGTGATAAAATACAAATATGAATATTATTGTTCCTTTTCCTTAGACATGAGCATTTTGTAAATTTGTTTCCCACCTCATTTCAGGATACTAAAATTTGAAAAATATAGAAGGAAAAAAGATCCTCATGATCATGTTCAAGAGTTTTATGTGGCATGACATGAGGTTTCATATGACAATGCTTACCTCCTAATAATTTTCGCAAGGAGTTTCACAAGACAAACATTAGAATTGTTTATGCATTTGCCAAAGGGATCCATATCTAGTTTTGGGTAATTGACTAAAAAATGTGTGAGACATTTATCATTCAATATAGAACATGATGTTTCCATCATAGACATCTAAAATACTAAGAAAAGGAATGGGGAATGTTTTTCCTCCTTCTTACAACACTGAAGAAGATTAGCCAGTTGATTATGATGAGCAGTTTTTGAAATAGAATTGGCCAAAATTTTCCTCGACAACCCAAATGTAGAATGAAAAGATCAATTAAAGCTAAAATATGCCAAATCCTTTGATTATATTATTTAAAAGGAGACACAAAATCAAAAGGCACTCATTTAAAATGGAGAAATCAAATTATACACCCAAAATGAACAAAATCATAATCAAGAGAATTTATTTTTAGGTAAATAAAAACTCTTTAATAAAAATAAAAATGTTGTCAGAGATGGAGTTATACATTCAAAATAATATGTTCAAGAAGTGTCGAAAGCTTTCCCAACTAAAAATAATCAAAATATCTTCAGTATAAGGTTACCAAGGGGAAAACCAAAACCTCGAATGGAAAAGAGGCCCCTAACTAGTCTTGGTGTACTTATATAAGTAGTCCTACAATAATTAATTGGTATTAATATGATTAATCTCCTTGAAAATCAACCATTGGATGATAGTAAGCCATGACTAGATTGGTATCATGATGATTAATTATGTCGATACGACTAATTCAAGGGACATGATACCAAGAGGTGCGTGCAGTTAAAATACTATGTTAAAAATCTTATTGAAAATGGAGACATTACAATTAAAGGGGAGAGAACTCACAATCAATAAAAAACTAGCATCTTGGTATTTATTAGGATCCTTTACCTAAATATGGTTAAAGGAAAGGAAAACTAATTAGAGACCATGGTCAACCATCCATCTCCAATAATATAGATAATCAAGCTATCCCATACTATTACATCAATACCATCAAATACATGGCCCCCAAGATCCCACTCCACCACCATACACCATACTGAAGATCAACCAAGCCATAATTGACTACATAGTTACTACATGATGTAGTAAAATTGTAGTTCTTGGGGCACCAGCAATGGACCCATCTATATCAACATATCAAAAGGCCATTATCTCTTAGAAAATAAATGTATCTTCCAACAAGCCCTATGATATAATCTAATAACTTGAGAAGGCCCCTGCATAAATATTATTCATATATCTTCTCAAAACATCATCTGTGCATTGAAAGATCCACAATCAATTCCTGAATAATCTAAAAGTCCCTTAAAAATTTGACACTAGTCAATTTCATGTATTAGTGGGGTTCATGTCTCCTTTTTAATAAATAACCTTAAATACCCAGGATGTGTCTCCCATTGGCCCACATCATAATTTCCTATTGTTCATAAAAATCTCCATTTCTAATCATTGTATCCCTCGATTACTATAGATGAAGGGTCTACAATGAATTCATGAAAGCTATATTATTTAAATAAGTAAGGGTATTCTAAAACATCATTAGGGCCTACTCTAATCATTGTTAAAGCATATGATGATAATGAATGATCATCTTCAAGCACCATTTATCTTCTCATTACTATAGGAGCCATTATACATCAGACTCTAATTCATGTTGTGGATGTTGATTTACCATAAAACATCCTTCTGGATCACCTATGGATCTATGAAATATAAGCAATTCCTTCCACTCTCCATCAATGTCTAAAATTCCCCCACTCTAGCATGAATGTCCTAATTCCTAGGGAGATTGAGCATTTTTTTCATTGCCAAATGGGTCAGTATAAACCTGCATGTTATTGTCCTAACACCCATAGCTCTACTACAAATCCATTAGCTACCAAATATGTCCACCTTGATGATCTAATGCTTACTTGTAATCCATTACTAGATGTTATCCACCTTAAGATCACATCCACAGGTTTTGGGGAAGGGGAATATGAATATATAACCTTATATGTAGTATATTTACCTCTCTCCCCATGTAGCTATGAGTCCCCAACAATGAGGAAGGGCAATCTTATTAGCTATCATTTAAGACCAACATCCTTTTCTAGTGTAGGCCTATTATCATAAGAATACATTGATGAGACTGATGGGTTCTGACTTATTCCAAAAGATGAGGCCCTTACATTTTATATATATAAATACCCCCAAATTCAAAAAATGTTTCAAAATATACATTACCAGGGAAAAGGACTTGGGAGACATGATCATGGTAGGCTTAAACCTATAATAGTTAAATAAGTCAAGAGGGGATAATGGTGCAAAAAAATTTATACTGACCTAAACAATATCATTATGGATAATAATTCGATCCTTGAGGAGTGTTTTTTAATTAAGAAGTCTAGATGGGATACATTTATAGTCTTTATGAAGAGCTTGCTACCATTAACCTTTTCCATGATGACACTATCTCCACCATTGATATATCCCTATGTTACCCTTCATTAATAGACTAGTATCAATAACATGAGCCATCCTTCGATGTGTTCCAAATTGATGAGGAAATTCTAGAATATATGGGAGCACAGGATTTTATGCCTTCTAAGGATCATAAGAAGGGATTCTCTATTAATATTAATCAATCAATATTTTTTGGGGAAAAAAACCTTCATAAATCACATTGAATAAGAATAATATAAATAAGAGGAGTCCGCTCAAAATTTGAAAGGTCTTCCACCTATTTCAAATGAGTTAGAATTTTTTACATAAATAGGCATAGATCTCTTAGAAGATTTTAATTCAGACATCCAAGATTTATCATCATCTGCATCTTATCTTCAAGATCAGTCAGCCTCCCTCATTCAAGAGGTGATTGAAATCAACATTTTAAAATAATAACATCCTAAAATACATAAACTGGGGGTAATTCTAAAACTATGCCAAGTGTGGATAACATGCCTCTGTGACATAACCACACTAATTCATCAATCACAAAAAAAATTAAAATGCATTAACTGACTTTATTGTTATTCTATAAATCAAATGCATAGATTTACATATTTATAACCACCATAGGAGAAAAATCCTAGGAAGAAAATCAGGGAACAATAGAGAGTTTCCTTTAGTTAGCTTACACTAAAGCAAGTAACAACAAAGTTATACCCAAGTTGAAACAATAGTTACAAGTAGTTAATTTTGCTAACAAACCATGCGCCCACACCCTCTACCCCCCACCCCAAAGTGTAACTATGGAGACAAAATCCTAAAGAGAGAAAACAAGAAAAAAGAAAGAGGGATAACCCTTATGGAATAACATCCCACCCCCAGAACCACCCTGACCCCCTCCCCTGCCCTCAAACAAAAACTAACTAATCATGGCAGATACTATTTTGTAGTATCCTTCACCCCAAGAAGGTATCGTAGAGAGTGAGACTTGAGCTTAGTGAAATTATTCCTGAAGATGATAATAGTTTATTCAGAAGTGGGACAGTACTGCATGTTGACAAGGAATGGTTGAAAACAAAATATGACCCAATGTTTACAAACATGCCTTCCCTTGGGAAGAAACTAATCTATAGGCTGATGAAGAAGCCATTCCATGTCCAACTGAAAAGAGGAAGGATGAAGTCTCAACATGTGTGTCCTTAAAAACTGAGGAGTCTCCAAGATTGAATAAGCCACAAAATAATCATGGTCACAATCAACCAAGAAATATGATAAATCAAATGAAAGAGGAAACTCATGAATGTCAATCTCTAAAGATAATGAGGATGGGCTAACAAATGTGCTAAAACTGTCATCAAAGAGGAGAGATAACCCCTCAAATATGTCCTCCAAATCTGAAATATGAGTCTCCATAAACAAGTTTCAAACTCCTATGAAGAGATCATCCTAGAAAGTTGAATCAGGGAGACTATGGATGCCCTACTAGAAGAAGCCATTGGAAGCTTTCAAAGAAGCAACACAGAGCTCAAAAGTAGCAATAGATGCAAGGACAAAAGAGTGGTCCTCAAAGAGAAGACATATGTCCTCAATAGTGTCATCTAGATCTAAAATGAGGGACTGTACAAACCAAAAAAGAAATGTCTAGTAGAAATTGGTCCCAATAGATTGAATCCAAAAGACATAAATGATCCCACTGCAATGAATCACTAGAGGCTATTGAGGAAGCATCTATGGAATCTAAACCTGCAACAGGTGTTGTTGATAGGGAATCAATGATCTGATCATCTATACAAGATGTGTCCACATTAGATGAGGCAACATAAGTCTCAATATCATCAATCTCTTGGTTTTCCAAGGAAACATCACTTTCAGATGAAGATTCAATGTCTCCATATAACTATTGGATGATGATCCAAGTAGTAAAAGGGCACTCAGTGTGCTCCATGTGATGTAGAGTATCCTCAGAAATAGTAAGACATATTAGTCCATAGAGTATGTCATTATTATTAAACCATACATTCTTTTCATCATAGTCACTTAGCTTAGGAACGGATCTTAGGAGATAGGGTAGTAGATCCTACTCAAGGCAATGATTCTTTTTCCCTTTTTTCCAAGATAAAAAGTTCTTTGTAGTTATCCTAACAACAAAATGATGAAAATGGTGTTTAAGACACATGATTAACCCCCCATAAATGGAACTTTATCTCGGTTTGCGACTACAAATTACACGTATAATCCTCCAAGAATGAATGCAAAAAAAATTTCATAAAATAGAAACTTCTCCTTCGCATGCAGTGACATGAAAGCACATGAATGAAACATGAATTGTTTATACTCCCCTTATGTCCTCATGGGTTGGAACAAACTAGGGAGTAAAAAAACCACTATGACCATAGAAAATAAACTCATTGCACAGAAAAAGGGTAGCTTCACAAGCACGAGGACACATAGGTGTAGAAGCACGCAAGGGCAACAACAACACACAACTGCATAGTCTGTGTTAAACTTCACGGCGCACTTATAGACCTGGCAGCTAGCACAAATTAGAGAACTCTTGGAATATGCATGGGCCATGGGAGGTTGATGCAGATTGTTGGGTGCTGAAGGAAGGCGTGTTTCAGCTAAAATATAAACCAATTTTGGTCAAAACAGCTGCTTTCTCTCAATTCCTTCCAAACCTCTGTTTCCCAATCAGACCCAAAGGCACATCCTTGGATCTATAACATCTACTTGAATCGGAGCACATGCAGGTCGAGAAGGATATGGAAGCCGTTGGAGGGAGATGTAGCATGGAACTGAGAGCAGAGAGGGTTGTGACTAGGCTCTATAGCTTCCATAAGTCAGATTTGCGCCTAAGCTTTTGCCAACAGCACTAATACCTCATTGGACCTAAAATAAACCCTTCAAATGCCCAATGCAATATGATCCTCAAACCCTTACATCAGTTTTGACAGTTATGTCCAGATCTGATCCAACACCTAAGCAGATGAAATATCAACACTTGGAGCTCTCGTACCATGTTAAATTCTGCAGATCCACAAAGACAAGTTTATCAAGCACAAAAAAAACAAAAATGCATTAATTGACTTCATTTTTATTCCATAAATGAAATGCATAGATTTATAGATTTATAACCACCATAGGAGAAGAATCCTAGGAGGAAAATCAAGAAATAACAGAGAGTTTCTTTTAGTTAGCTTACGGTAAAGAAAGTAACAGTTACAAATAGTTAATTGCGCTAATATCTCAGTTAACGTGACCTTTGTGCTTTAGCTTTACATGCAAGCATTGGTAAATGGAAAAATACACTAACAATTAGATGATTGAGAGTACGGGATAATAACTGTGCTCATAGCAGGAGTCTTACACAACTGTTCGTGATTTCTGTATGTGATAAACCTCATTTAGGAACATGTTTTCCGTTGAATAAATAAATAAACTAGTTTTCCAAAGCTAATTTCTTGCGTGAACCTATTTGCGATTGCTTTAGATTTCATATTGAGAATGGCATGAGGTTGGGTAATACAGGTGGGTTGGGGAATATTATTGCATAGATCTGTTGACTGTCTACGAGTTTTAAATTTTGTTTATTATAAATATTAAATATACATCTTTTTTTTATCATTAATATTTAAATTCAGTAATTATTGACTGTTCTAATTATTTATCAAGCATTTATTATTTTTTTCATTTTATTTGCACAATTAATTACAGTTTTATTAATAGTTAGCATTTTTAGTATAAATTTTCTAATTTGTGGAGAATGAAGACTCTACATAATCTATAAGTGCTGGTTAAGTTCACAGACTTTAATCTTTATTATAATTTGTAAAATAAATTTGTAAATGTAAGTCTTTGTCAAAATACTAAATTAGAGTTCTTGGTAAGGTATTTATAACTTATTGGCTTATTGTAGCCTCTCTCAAAAGTATGTGTTTTCTGCTTTGGTAAGTTAACTTGTAAATATAAATCCTCACCAAAATACTAAACTAAGGTGTTTGGAAAGATGCTTATAACTTACTGACTTCTCTAAAACATGTTATTTATGTAAATTCTTACCAAAATACCAAAAATAGAGGTGCTTGATAAGGTACTTACAACTTATTGATTTATTGAAACCTTTCATAAGTGAAGTTTTTTCTCTTACTTAATATGAAACATGTGATTTGTATATTTTAATCTCAGATTAATAAATTTATATATATGAATCATTACTAAAATACCAAATTAAAATACTTAAGAAAACATTTATAATATATTAATTTATTGTAGCCTCTTTCAAACATAATTTTTTTTATTAACTTTGCATAAAACATATCATTTATAAATTTTGTTTTGAAGATTAATGATATGATTACTTTAGAAACAGGTAATTGTAAAATAAATTGGCCTTTAATGAGAATAATGACTATAAGTATAGACCGATTAATTAGTTATATTTCCACATGGATCAAAATCATTGCCCAAAACGATTTCTCTTTAAATTAAAAAACAACATTCAAATAAAAGATTTTAGATAAATGGTCATTGAGGTTGCTTGGGTTTAAAACTCCTATATTCAAGATCAAGAAAAAGAGAATTTTCTTTGTAGAATTCGATAAAGCAAATTCTGGACAAGCGCTTTGCTAAATTTGTTGCGTAGATTTTGATGCAACGTACACCTCCAACTTCTGCTATCTCAAATTGCCAACACCTATTTAGTTAATTAACAGCAAGTAGGACTTATCCAGTCCAGTGGAGATAATAGCTATAAATATGATGCTAGAAGAAATTTTTATTGTTTTATTGAAACCTTTATTAATAAATTTGATGTTCATGTAGAGAATAATGAAGAGAGGTAAGGGAAATGTGAACAGCATCCATGTCTATTTGGAGCGTTATAAATGATATATATATATATATTTTTTTAAAAATTAAATTATAACATTTCAATAAAGCCTGTCTAAAACATGTTATAATTACTCTGTTTGTTAACATTTACTGGCTTTTATATATATTTTTATACAAGTATTTTCATTCATTTTTGTCATGGAAAAAGGTAGGGAAAGAATGTGAATAGTGTATCCATCAAATCTGTAATACTCTTTTTATATATATTATAAAAAGAGTATTACAGATTTGATGGATACACTATTCACATTCTTTCCCTACTTTTTTCCATGACAAAAATGAATGAAAATATATATACATATAACTTCTTTAAATAAATTATTTTTCTATTATTAATTCCTACCTTTCCTTAATATTATATATATCTTTTTATTTACATTATACTATTCTAAACAAGATCTTTCATGCATTCTTACCTTTAAAAAAAAGACAGTAGTAATAAATAGCTCAACCTTTCTTTAACTAGTGTAAGGGTGTTTGAATGTTTGACAACTATTTTCCTGCTAAAAAACTATTAAAATAAATGTACATAGTAAATGTGTCCAAAATTTCTAACTTTTGTTTTACTCGAAGATCTGATTAGTGATGTGTTGCATCATTCTAACCAATTACCTTTCCCCTAACATTATGCATATATTTTTATTTATATTATACTATTTTATACCTTTCCTCAAATGTTATGCATATTTTTTTATTTATATTGTATTATTTTAAACATTGAGATTCATCTACTCTTATTCACAAAAATAGTTAATAGTAACTTAAATATGTTTAGGCGAGCAAAACAATAAATATCTTAACCTTTCCTTGACAAGTGTATATCAAGTGTAATAGTGTTCAAATGTTTAATTACTTTTCTTCTCACAAATTATTAACTTAAATATGTATATTAGATGTGCTGAAAATTACTAGATTTTATTTTCTCCCAAATCTAATTAATCATGTGTTGTATCTCTCTAACTAATTAAAAATAAATAAATAATTTTCTGTTAGAGCTAGTTTTACTCAAAATCCATCTTCCTTATCAATGAAAATCAAAATCAAAAGAATACTAAGAAACCTAAATGACAAGTATATTTTTCGATCCAGTTCTCTTACCCAAAAATGCTCCTAGCTAAACACCCTAAGGACGTATTTTGAGCATAGATCTCACAAATTTACATTCAAGTGTAAGGCCACAATGGGCCTTTCTGCTTTGTTAGGTACCTCTGTAGATTTTCACATATTTGTTTCATTTATTTTAGCCACCTATGAGACCATAAACCATAATCTTCCTAGCTCTTATTAAATTTCTCTTTTCTTGGGTCATTGCTTAGGCATAGTCCATCTACCTCTACCATCTTAGATACCTCTACAACTTTTCACACAATTTCTTAGGTTGTTTTAGCCCCTTGTTAGACCATAAATTGTCCTCTACCTAGCTCATATTACCTTTATCTTTATTTTCATTATTGTTTAGGCATACTCTGTCCACCTGTACCATGTTAGGTACATCTACAACTTTTCACATAATTTCTTGGTTTTTTTTTAACTCTTGTTAGACCATAAACCATCCTATGCCTAGCTTTGATTACCTTTCTCTTTCCTTGAATCCTTGCTCAGTCATATTTCGTCCACCTCCTCTAATTATTATGTTTTCAATTCCTTTTTTCATCCTCTTGTAGCTTTTTCCAACCTCTATTTGTCCTCTACAAGTTTAATTAACTGGAATTTCTTTTGCTCTCAAATTTAAGCACTATTAATGAAATATTCTAATCAGTCTCACAACATCTCTCGTTGTTTCCCTCATTTTATTTTCAAACAATGCCATTGTTGTAATTCCGTTTCAATCTACCATGTTAGCACTAGAACTTTCTTTGAAATTTGAGAAAGCAAAAGTTACATGTGTGGGTTGCATTATATTGTGAGTACTATGCCTCTTCCATGGAAAATTTTTAACCTCTGACAAATATGAGCCAAATTGATCAAATGTCTAAGAATGAGATGAAAGGAAAAATTTTGGGATGACTATTGTTTTTTTTTTCCCTACTACAAACAAACGTGTTTCTCCTCCAAATAAATCAGACGTACCTACTATGAATACATCCATCATGTTTCTACAGTTGTATTAATTAGTGGCACATGCAAGGTCTTATCATGACTTTTTAACATTTTTTTAATAGCATTATCCAAGTACAGTTATTTATTTTATAGTAAATTCTTTCCCTCTTTTTATATAAAAGTAAATAAACTAGTCTAGTTCCTCTTATAGAGCATATCAAAATGAAAATGATAAACTATTATAATTTAATATAGGATTTCTACTGTAAACTCATTTAATCTCATATTTTAATATATCTACCTCTACCATATTTAAATTAATATCAACCAAAACTACATCCTCATTCCTCTGAGGTGCAATGTAAATGTAGATAGACAAATGTAAGTGTCTTAAATGGTTCAAAAAATAATAGAGGCAAAACACATATAATTAAGAGATAAAGTAAACAAAGACAGTAGATAAAAAATACTTGTGATCAAGTAAAATCATGCTACTAGAAGGAATAATGTATGTGCTCTTCTTTTTTTAGGTTATGAATTGTGCATCACATCACTTTCTTGCATATCGATCAAAAGATAAAAGTTGTGAAATTGAAAATTCATGTAAGGATTACATAATTTGTGATCATTATTTAAGTTCAGGGACCTTAACCTATTCCATTATAAGTTATCAAGGTAATGAAATTTTAAATGTAAGTCCTCAAAACAACACCTAAACTAAGGTGCTTGGTAAGGAACTTACAACTTATTGTACTATTGTAGCCTCTCTCAAGTGGAGGTTTTTTCCTTACTTGTTCAGTTAACTTGTAAATGTAATTCCCCACAAAAACACTAAACCAAGGTGTTTGGTAAGGCAATTAAAACTTATTGAATTATTATATTCTTCCTCAAGTGAAGGTTTTTTCCTTCCTTGATAGGGTGCTTGGTAAGGAACATATAACTTATTGACTTACTGTAGCCTCTCTCAAGTGGATATTGTTTCCTCCTTGGTATAGAACTTTATATTTATTTAATTTACCACCAAAATTACAAATAAGTTACAAATTATTTACTTATTGTAGCCTCTCATAAGCAGAGTGTTTTTTTTTCCTTGGCATAGACCATGTCATTTATGCAAGCTATCACCAAAATACCAAATTAAGGTATTTGTAAAGACACAACTTATTAAGTTATTGTAACCTCTATCAAAGGAATTTTTTTTGCTTTCTTGGCATAGAAGTTACAACTTATTGACATACTGTAGCCTCTATCAGCAGAGATCATTTTTATTACTTGTTACATAAAATGCCATTTGTGGGTTTTTATTTTAGGTTAATGAACTTTTAAATATAACATCTCACCAAAAATATCAAATATGAGTTCTTGCTAAATCACTTACAACTTATAAACTTATTTTATCTGTCTCAAATAGAGGATTTTTTCTTATTTTGATAAAACTTGGTATTTGTAGGTTTTGATTTGAAAGCTGATAGTAAAAAGGTGAGCAATTGTAAAATAAATTTTTTAGTAATGAGAATTATGGATATCAATTTGAACTTATTAATTATTTATATATACACATGGCTCTAAATCATTGCGCCATGTAAAATACAATCTTTTAAAAAAATATTGGGGTCCAAACTAGGAGAAATTTTTTTGTAATTTATTCAATGTAAGCATTTATTTTATTTTTATACAAACATAAGATTTTTATGAAACCTAAGAGAGTTGGCTGAATAAAAATAACTACCAGGTATAACCAACCCATATAAATAAAATAAGTATTTACCGAATTAAAACATAAAGAAACATCTTTGGATATATAATCCAAAAAACTCCCCCTTGATTCAAAGGGGTATGAAAGGTGAAATAACTTGAGAAATGACATTGAAGTCATGAAATAAAATCTGAAGCAATTACAACTAGGATACTATACATCTTGGTACTGACCAAAATTGATGTTGCTCCATTATGAAACATATCCTATGAGTTGTCAAATTCAGTTCATCCTCTATCATCATCATATCATACTAAAATAGAACATGATCAAACCCTATCCAACTACATTTATCTACATGAGGCTCTACCTAAAAGCTTTTCAAGGTAACCAATGTGTACTTTTTATAACACATCTACCTAATGTCCAATAAATGATGATGACCATTGATCAAGATTGATGATATTAGTATCCCCTATCAACTCGTATTGTCAATAATAAATGCTATATGTTCTCACCTATTATGTGAGAGGTGAGAAGTTGTATAATAATATAATTTATACTCCATGTTATGTATATTAGATAAATAAATCCAAAAATATAACTAAATACAAGAACATAAGCCAAAATATACTACTACAATAGATCCCATTCTTGATCCTATTAGCTCGCACAAGATGGGTGAGTCATTGATCACATAGAACTAGTTGTGAAGTGTGTCAAGACATTAATCTTAGCATATAGGATGCCTCTTGATCAAATTAAGTGTTATAATAACTAGAATATCTAGAGTAATGAAAATATCTATGACTATAATGATCCACATAATTTATCTCATCTTTCTTTTTTATGGAGAGAAGGGTCATTGAGAAGGACATACATCTATAAGATTTTATCTACCACCACATTTTAAATATCTAATATTTTTCTTAGGCCAATGAGATCCAAAAGAAGCTAAATCATTAGAAGAATAAAAAGAGTGAGAAGAGTGCCTATGGTGATGCTTGCATTTAAAATATCATGTAGAGAGTTAATGAGAATGCTATGGAGACTGTCTAGAATGGTGTGGAGAGTGTCTCAGAGAATGAATTAGAGAGTGTTTCAAATAATATTTATAAAACTTTAGCTATACATGTTGATGATATCAGTGATGTGATCTATTATTTATATAGTGAGCCTCTTTAATATCCATACTCTTATTCTTTGTAAACTATCATTCATGTAGGGTAAAAATATAAAAAAATAGAGTCAAACATATCACCATTAAGCTTATCGCTAAGATGAAACATTTAAAAAAAAATTATATATAACTAAGGCCATTCAATGTTATGGAAATCAAAATGTCATCATCTATCTTTCGACCAATTGTGAAGTATTATTGTTTCAATGTTTTCATGTGAGAGAGATATTCAAAGACATATTTGTCAATACTAAACTTGTTATTAAACAACAACATTAGTATATCAATCTTCTTATAGGCAGGTTATTTGTCATATAAATATTTTAACCTTACAATATCTCTATGTATTACCTTTAATGGATTCAATATGGATAAATTTTTGAGATGAATGTAATGATTTTAACAAATTAAGGGCATCTTTGTCATGCTTTTGAAACTCAATAAATTTTACAACTTTAAATGGTAGTGTGGTTTCATATTTTGTTATTTCCCATAAATCATTAAAAACAAATGTATTTTCCATATTCACCAACAATTTATTATAGTTTTTTGATGTTAAGCATCTATTTTAAGATATTAATCTCACAATTTTTTCCATGGTGCTATCAAAACAAAAAAAGTTATCTAGGTTTGGCCTTGACCCACAAGATAGATTTCAATTATAAATATTTTGTCAAAAAGTCAATCACGCCTTGTATCTTCTATTAAACCCTTATTTCTCCTAAAACAATTAATATTATTCTCCCTTTACACTTTTTCCTTTAATTATTTTTATACAAAATATAATAAAAATATATAAGTTTGACTAAATGATTTTGGGAGACTTTGGAACCCTAGACCTTTATTGTATGCAAGTGACCAACAAAAACTCTATAACCAACTTTATTTCTATAATATTAAAAAAAACTAGATCCAATTATTCTATGTAATCATGCTTTATGTTGCTGATGTGAAAAATTAAAATAAATTTTACTTACATGTAAAAAAAATGTTGCCTTCTTATTGCATGTAAAAATAAATAGATTGGCATCCCTATAGGAGCCCAAAAAAGAAATCAAATGAAAATATATTAAAAATTCAGATGCTTTGTACAATAGTGTATGATGCCTCTATTATTGTGAACATGACATTTACTATTGAATATCATCATATGACTTACAATTATGCCACTATTTCTCTATGGTAGAATACCAGGTGTGTGCCAATAGCTAAACATGATTGAGTGTTATGGTTTTGGTAATCTATCTCTCCAAGACAATTAACTATAGATCTCTTTTTTATTTTTTCAGGTGATGCTAATATAATATTTTCTCACTCTAAATAAGAAATTGAATAAAATAATGAAGTTTGTGTTGTGCTTTGGATCTGTTTTATAAGTGTATTTCTTGCCTTTTTTTCAACTCAAATTTTTACATAAAAAAACTTCAAGCCTACTATGAATCACCGTAGACTTCATTTTAAGTGTCATGTGTATTCTCTTTAGTCCTATGATTTTGTTTTGTTTCGAATACCACCATTGGGGATTAGAATAGGAGGAAATAATTTCTTAATATATTAAAGATAAGTATATATTTTTTTTTGGTACAAATGTAAGCTTTTTAAGAAGTTTATGGGAGTTGGTTAAATAAAAATAAACTAACGAGTATAACCAACTTGTATTAAAAAACTAAATATTTAACAAAATAAAATAGAAAAAAAATAACTTTAGACAAGTAATCCAATAAAATATCTCCAACCAATTGATTATATAAAATTATTTCCTCTTAAATTAAAAATAAACTTCTAATTTAAAGAAGAATATTCTAGACAAATGACCATTTATGAAGTTCTTTGGGATTAAAACTCCTATGGTTAAGTTCATGAATAAAAATAATTTTTTTTTATAGAATTTAATAAATCAAATAGCAAATAACCTCTCTACTATGTTTCTTGTGCATATTGTGATGTAGCGCATACCTCTAGATTCTACTCTCTCATATTGCCAACAGCTATATAGGTAATTAACAGTAGCTAGGACTTATCCAACCCAATGGAGATAAGACTTATAAATATTATCTAGAATAAATTCATAGTGGATTACAAAAATATTTATTAATAAAATTCAAACAAGTGGTATGTTCAATTAGAGAATAGTGAAGAGAAGTAGGGGGAAAATGTGAACAACCACCATGTCTATGAAATATAGAGCACTATAAATATCATATTTAATATTATACACTTTTTTAAAACAAAACTCTCCTATAAAAAATCAATAAAATAAACTATAAATATTTTGTTGTTAACTTTTACTTATCTTAAGACTAAACATTTATTTTTATTGATACTATATTAATATATACATGGGTTTTCATCCTTTCCTACCATGAATAATGGCAAGGAAAAAAATATGAACATCGTGTCCATCAAATTTATATCAATATAAATAACATTATTTACTCTTTCCTAATACAAGAATCTACAATAAGACTCCCTAAAATAAATTACAGCTTCTCTATTTTTAACTTATACCTTTATCATAATATTATGCATATCATTTTATTTATATTATACTATTTTAAATAGGTGCATTCATCTATTCTTAATCAAAAAAATAGTTAATACTAAGTTATATATTATTAGGAAATCAAATTAAAAAATATCTCAAATTTTCTTTGACAAGTTTACATCAAATATAATAGTGTTGAAATGTTTAATTACTTCCCTACTCGAAAGCTATTGATGAAGTGAGAAAGTCACTACCCAACTTGATGTAATGTTGCATCAAAAAGATTTATTAAAAAAATATTATTGTGATAAATTGTCATATGAGGAATTAAAAAAAAGATAATAAAATAATAAGTGTCTGGTTTGTTTGTTAACCTTTTAACCAACCAACCATCAATAACTATTTGTAAACATGTTAGCATTTATTGGTGTGTTCACACGGAAATAACAAAACAACTTTTGGGGTAGGTCATGGATGGTATATGATGAGCCTCCATACAATAATAATGAGTTTTTATTATATTTTTTGAGAAAATTTTATTGTGAGTTTTTTCTATAGGAAATCCAAAATTATTTCGACATGAAGGCCTCCCAAGGTAGGGGAGGTGGGTCCTCATTTGATAAAATTAGTTTTAGACATGGCCAAAACCACCATTGTTATGTTCAGAGATATAGAAGGAAAATATCACATACTTACATCCCTAAAATCTTACATCAAAATACACATATGAATACCCTTGATGTAGTTACTAGTCTCACATAGTTTATGATTGAACATGATATGCATACACTAAGGAATTCTACACATGCTATGTACAAGTGGTGGCACATATTGTAGTGTCCTTACATGTATTGGTACTAGTGTCCTTCCTACTATTTGTGGAATAGTTAGTATTCATCATGTAGTTCATATAAATCATTACACATCATGTATGGGTAGTATACTGGAACTCTTGTTCAAGATAGAAATCCATGACTTACACCTATGGGGAGTATATGTACATTTGTGAAACACAGTAGTACCTAGTTGTCTATTCCATTTAAATTTGCCTCAACATCTCTAAAACTTAGATAAAAACTTTATATTCCATCTAAATTTTTTTCATCACCTCTAGATAACAATACACCCAAGCATATGCCATATATAGTTGCCTCAGCACATCAAAACAATAGCATGCAAGAGTATATATAATTTTTTATTTTTTTAACACCTCATGACACTAACTTGAAAGATTATATTCCATATAAAATTACTTCACAACCTCCTGTCATTATAGTCCAATTATGTAGGGCTTATCTACTTCACCATCTATTTTTAACATACATGGTTAATTTTAATTATAGTTTTTAATGTATGAAAAATAATATATAAGTTTATCTTTTAGTATATGTTAAATTAATTGATTGATATTTGACATCTTTCATTTGTGAATTATATAGATGATCACCAATATCATAGGTACCTTAGTTTGCTTATATTCCATTGTTGAGATTGAAATTATCACTGTAGTGCCCTACACTCAATTTGTAAAAGATACAAATTACATAAAGTTGTTATATATTATTTAAATATTTAATATAAACCATAGTTTTAGAATATAAATAATATTTGTTATTTATTTCTGTCCCTTTCTCACTCTCTCTTTATGTACATAAGGGATACTATTAATTTATATTTATCTTATAATATGTTTTATTTTATTTGATTAATAATTGACCCATTTCTTTGTTGGTTTTATAGATAATGAGATATGCTAAGGGTAATTATATGTATCATAAAAAAATTTAGTAACATCAGTTATTTCATCCCAAGATCTGTTGTCTCTATAACAACACATAATTCAGAGACAAAATTTGGTGAGAACACAAAGTAAAATTATTTTTTTAACTTCAAGTTATGATACTCTGCATCATATTTTTATTTGTATTCACATATATATCTATCCCTATATGTATTCTCCATAGGATTATCTATTGTGGATATATTCACAATAACACATACCAAGGCAACCATTTAGGTTGCAGGTGGTGAGTTTATAATCACCTTGTTGTAATAATATCTTCTTGGAAACTCTATCATTTTCCATGTCATTTTAATGCATTAAAATTTCTATTTTCATATGTAGTGTAGGAGAAATAGTTTTTGAAGGTTTTGGAAGAGATATTTGGTCCTTCACATCATGAGAGGAGAGTTATTCACCATAATGAGTCATGTATCACTCCTAGTTCTACATATATGGAAAGGAAGTGAAATTTATTTAGTTGAAATGAGGATCAAGAGAGCTAGTTGTTGTGCTAGGGGTATTTATAGGTGCAATATTTTTTATATGTCGATATGGCCCACATTGTATGTATATGATGAAAACTCTAACAGAACTTCGTCTTTATTCAAAATTCTGACTTGCTGCTCTTAATCTCCAAACAGTGCATTATCTCTGCAAAAACAACATTCTGATCCAAAAAGCTCTACCAGTTGAACTAAGACGGTTCTTTATCTGAATGATGAACCAGCATACATCTGACTGGACAAAAATATATCTATATAAATCTGGCAGAACTAAATCATATATGTATTTCAACAAAACAATGTCACCTTGTGTGGCGAATGGTTTAACTGATAGTTTTGACGGCTTCATCTATAGGAGCTTGTCAGCTCCATGCTAAATAGCTATCTCAGTTACAAATGGCCTCTATCCCCTGCTTCACTCTCAGCGTTTGATTTCTCTTTCCCTTTCTTTGTTATGGCTGTAATTTGTGCTTTCAGTTCCAACTTACGATCCTGTAGCTTGCCAGCTTTTGAAATCCGTCAATTACTCCTTTTGATTCACAACAGTCAAACTAGACACTGAATCAAACAACCCATCAAGCTTCAAACTTAACACTAATTTTCTGCCCTGTCCACTCGCAGTCAGATCCGTCATAGGCATCTGAGATCATTGCGTCTTAGTCCCTCCTTCCTTCCACACTTTGGGTCCAATGTAGTTACAGGCTCTTGCTACATAAAAGTATGGAATTTTAAACATGGCGACTTACCTTAACTTCACCACATTAAACGTCCAGCATAATATGTGCTTTGGAATGATTGGAATTACCACTACTGTATTGAAGCGCCCCAGTCAAAATTGAAACGCCCAGCATTCAATACATTCGAGCGCCCAACATATATAATTTGAAATGACCTGAATTAAATTCACTACTTTTAAGACGCCTCAACCGACATACGTGAACTAGCAGGAAGATTTAACTGGCCCAGCAGGAAGATATGCGACCCAGCTGTAGATCCTTGACTTGAGATACTGGGTTAAGACGGCCTTAGTGTTTCTATATTCCTTTTCCCCCTAATGCATGAAAATCACTTACCTTTTACCAAGTTCTAAATGCAATCGGGCGGCCAAAAACATAGAATTTTAAACTGCCCAGGATATTGCGGTGGCAGAGTTGTAAGCGAGCAAAGTGTTCTCTGCGGCCTCCTTTCGCTCGGCGTCGGTCAAATGTATTTATATGCCCCTACTCTTGGCATGCCTTCCCAGCCAGCATCATAATAGTCTATAGTAAGGACTTGGGATTACACCGGTGGTGCAACAAGAAACCTACTTCATTGACCGACTTGTTCAAAAGCAGCATTTTCCACGCTGCATAATATCCAAATCACAATCGCTCCCTATTAATCAATCTGCTGGAAGCTCGACCTGTCCTTCATCAATTTCCGATTGTAAATCCTTGGGATCCTTGCTATCAACAATATACCCAACAGAAACATACGTAGTTTTAGACACAAAATATCCTCATTCACCTCGCCATGATAACCAAGACCGCAATTACACAGATCACTAGATTGTGGTCTCACGTCCCTCTCCAAGGTGCAGTCTTTGCACAAAATATTTGAACCGAAATCCTAAAGGCTCTCCTACAGGCAAAATTCTGACATTTCCCTAAAAAGTTACAACACTGAAAGCACTAACAGAAATTTAACAGTGAAATTACACAGACCAGAACCAAAAATGACAAACAGAGAGAGAGTCGAATTAATTTGTTCACACACAAGAATTTTTTTTATTCATATCAAATCTGTTACAATCAATAAAACTGCAGTCCTTTTCCTGGACTTAATCCTACACTTCTTCCTATATAAACTCCTACTCTATATCTCGCAATATTGAAATGATCCTGATTTATTCCTAAAATCATTCACCCAACTCCTAGAAAAACTCAACAAATGTATTAAACATAGGATTATTTAGCTGCACCTAACATACGCCACTTATGGCTTGATTCTCCTCTTTTTGATCTAAAATAACTAGATTTGACTTAAATAGACGTATCCTAAGTGTACATGATTTTTATTTTTTATTATTTTTTTTAATTACAATAATTTTTTTGAAAGAAATCTTTATCCATGTTCTTCGTGCTTCCAAGATGCTCCTGCATCAGATTCCTGGGCTTAAAAAGTTTCATGAGCTCCTGCTCATGTGTTTGCCCATTTACAAAAGTAAAACTTTTATAAAACAACTGTCTTCCTCATTCAATTTTTCATACAAATGTGTATGTTCTTGACTCCCACACTTGTGTTTGTTTTTGCTTGCTGTCTTTATCTTCCAATGTATATCTTGCTGCCTCTTCATCTTCTTTATAGTCTTCTTCTTTTCATATTCATCCTCTTGAATGAGGATATCAGCTTCCATTCTCTCTCTTTGAACTCTTAGAAGAGCTCTCTTCTCCAAGTACTTCACCTCCTTATCAATCAAACCTGTACAATCACCATTCAAAGCAAAGTTAGAAACAAACATTTGAGACCCTTGGGTCTCTCCAAATTTATGAACCCGTACTTGCTGTTCCAATGTGACTTCTTGGTCCTTTGTCTTCATTGCTTCTCCACAGCAATATTCTAACTCCTCAGATACTGTTATAGGACAAATTTTGGTAATCTCTTTATGATTAATGGCATATTCTAATGCTGCCAACTCTTCCAACAACTATTCTCTACTTTGATACACAAAATGCTTGTTTGGTTCCTCAACTAGAAACTCTCCATCATGTTTTTCTATCTCCTTCAAGATATATTCCTCAATTGTCAAGTCTAAACACTTAACCTTCTCTCCATCTTCTTCTTGCAGCTGTTCTACCCCTTCTTGTTTATTATCAAACAACTCTCCTTCACCTGTAAATGCTTGATCAAACTGCCACATTTCTCCTTCACATTGCAGATCTTCCTCCTTAGTGATTAGTATATTTGAATCAAAGTCAACTATATCAACATCATGCAACTGAAAATTATCATCTTCAATCTTTTCCAATGCTGAAATTTGGTCACTATACCTTTGTTCTTCATCAATATGCAACTCTTCATTTCTTTTGTCCTCTTGAGTAAGGACTTTTTCTCCCTGCTTGATCAATTCTTTATGCTGATCCTTCTTCATGTCTTCATCACTTGAGGCATTACAACAAGCCTCTTCTTCTTGTCTAAGCACTCTCTCATGAGATGCTTCACCTCCTTGATCCATGAGCATCTTCATTGGATCATATGTTTTTCCTTCTTCCTCAATTTTCTTTCCTGTAAACAAAACATCAAATAAAATGTCAGATACAAAAACATTTGGCCACTTATTCTTTGGAGTGATTGTTTGCTGTTTGTCCATCTCTTCAATGATGAGATCCATCTCATACTGAACTTCTTCTTCAAACTAAAATTTCTCTTCAAGCTCTTCATTCTTGAGCTTATCCTTGTTTTTATACTTCTTCATCTCTCTCCTTAAGGCAACTCTTAGCCTTTTTGTTCTTTTTCTCTCCATCACTAATCTAACTGGCCATCTTACTCTTTTCTTCTTCATTACCCATCCTTGCCATGGGTTTTCCATATTTTCTACCATGCATTTTATCATGGCTATCCTTGCTTTTATCTCATTCACTTCTCTTTGGTATTCTTCCTCTTTTTGTCTCTTTCTTTCTTCTTTTTCTTGTTTCTCTCTCTTTATCTGGTTCACATTTCTTCTAGGCAGTCCCTCTATCACTCTTATCAACTCTTCAATCTCCATCTTTTACCTCACCTAAGTCTGTTTCACCTTAGTCTTTTGGTAACTTATCCAAGTTTCTTCTTGGATTTCTTCCTTCTTCTTGAGCAATTCCCTTTGCTCTTCTTCTAGAGCTTCTCTTAGCTCTTCCACTAAGCCTTCTTTGGCTTCTTCTCCTTTTAAGCCTCAATGGCTTGACTGCCTTGAACCTGCAACTTCACAAAATACATTATATCTATCCAACACTGATTAGAAGAATACAAACTTTTACTTTTTTTCAAGAGCTTACTAGCTCTCTTCCTTTGTTCTTCAAGCCTCTATGGCTTTTGGAATCTCTCTTGTTACTCACTCCTTTCTTTCCACTTCAAGGTTTTTTTCACTTCTCTCTCAAACCTTTCAAGCCTTACTGCTATTCTATTCTTCATCAAAATTCAAAAATTTCTACCTTTTCCAACTTTACAAATGTAAATAATACAATTTCTTCAGAGCAATATTTTCATAAAACGTCCATACCTATTTCTTTGCTGTAGCTGCTTCTCCAAGAACTCGAACCTTGAGCTCTGATACCAAATGATGAAAACTCTAACAGAACTTTGTCTTTATTCAAAATTCTGACTTGCTGCTCTTAATCTCCAAACAGTGCATTATCTCTGCAAAAACAACATTCTGATCCAAAAAGCTCTACCAGTTGAACTAAGATGTTTCTTTATCTGAATGATGAACCAGCATACATCTGACAGGACAAAAATATATCTATATAAATCTGGCAGAACTAAATCATATATGTATTTCAACAAAACAATGTCACCTTGTGTGGCGAATGGTTTAACTGATAGTTTTGACGGCTTCATCTATAGGAGCTTGTCAGCTCCATGCTAAATAGCTATCTCAGTTACAAATGGCCTCTATCCCCTGCTTCACTCTCAGCGTTTGATTTCTCTTTCCCTTTCTTTGTTATGGCTGTAATTTGTGCTTTTAGTTCCAACTTACGATCCTGTAGCTTGCCAGCTTTTGAAATCCGTCAATTACTCCTTTTGATTCACAACAGTCAAACTAGACACTGAATCAAACAACCCATCAAGCTTCAAACTTAACACTAATTTTTTGCCCTGTCCACTCGCAGTCAGATCCGTCATAGGCATCTGAGATCATTGCGTCTTAGTCCCTCCTTCCTTCCACACTTCAGGTCCAATGTAGTTACAGGCTCTTGCTACATAAAAGTATGGAATTTTAAACATGGCGACTTACCTTAACTTCACCACATTAAACGTCCAGCATAATATGTGCTTTGGAATGATTGGAATTACCACTACTGTATTGAAGCGCCCCAGTCAAAATTGAAACGCCCAGCATTCAATACATTCGAGCACCCAACATATATAATTTGAAATGACCTGAATTAAATTCACTACTTTTAAGACGCCTCAACCGACATACGTGAACTAGCAGGAAGATTTAACTGGCCCAGCAGGAAGATATGCGACCCAGCTGTAGATCCTTGACTTGAGATACTGGGTTAAGATGGCCTTAGTGTTTCTATATTCCTTTTCCCCCTAATGCATGAAAATCACTTACCTTTTACCAAGTTCTAAATGCAATCGGGCGGCCAAAAACATAGAATTTTAAACTGCCCAGGATATTGCAGTGGCAGAGTTGTAAGCGAGCAAAGTGTTCTCTGCGGCCTCCTTTCGCTTGGCATCGGTCAAATGTATTTATATGCCCCTACTCCTGGCATGCCTTCTCAGCCAGCATCATAATAGTCTATAGTAAGGACTTGGGATTACACCGGTGGTGCAACAAGAAACCTACTTCATTGACCGACTTGTTCAAAAGCAACATTTTCCACGCTGCATAATATCCAAATCACAATCGCTCCCTATTAATCAATCTGCCGGAAGCTCGACCTGTCCTTCATCAATTTCCGATTGTAAATCCTTGGGATCCTTGCTATCAACAATATACCCAACAGAAACATACGTAGTTTTAGACACAAAATATCCTCATTCACCTCGCCATGATAACCAAGACCGCAATTACACAGATCACTAGGTTGTGGTCTCACGTCCCTCTCCAAGGTCCAGTCTTTGCACAAAATATTTGAACCGAAATCCTAAAGGCTCTCCTACAGGCAAAATTTTGACATTTCCCTAAAACGTTACAACACTGAAAGCACTAACAGAAATTTAACAGTGAAATTACACAGAGCAGAACCAAAAATGACAAACAGAGAGAGAGTCGAATTAATTTGTTCACACACAAGAATTTTTTTTATTCATATCAAATCTGTTACAATCAATAAAACTGCAGTCCTTTTCCTGGACTTAATCCTACACTTCTTCCTATATAAACTCCTACTCTATATCTCGCAATATTGAAATGATCCTGATTTATTCCTAAAATCATTCACCCAACTCCTAGAGAAACTCAACAAATGTATTAAACATAGGATTATTTAGCTGCACCTAACATACACCACTTATGGCTTGATTCTCCTCTTTTTGATCTAAAATAACTAGATTTGACTTAAATAGACATATCCTAAGTGTACATGATTTTTATTTTTTATTATTTTTTTTAATTACAATAATTTTTTTGAAAGAAATCTTTATCCATGTTCTTCGTGCTTCCAAGATGCTCCTGCATCAGTATATATGGCACATTTTTTATATGTATCTTATGGTCTAGATTTTATTTTGATATTATATGCATCTAATTATTCTCACAAAAATAATTCACTAAATTATGCCTAATCTCATCTCATCTGGATACTTAGCCTATATATCTTGTATTCACATTTTCCACATAATTCTTAATTGTGTAAATATTTATTCCAGTTATTGTCTAATGACATTTTTCCCCACCAAAATAAGGTATAGAGGATTCCAATACCTAGAAACTTCTCCCTCTTAATTTTTTAAATTTGAAAGGTAAACCTTCCCTCCAATCCCTTCCAAAAAAAATCTTTAAATAGGGGCATGCCTCAGCATGGAAAAAAGACAAGGAAGAAATACAAGTATACATTTCCTTAATTGCACTAGCCCTCTTCCATCCATCATAATAATTCATCAAGTCATCTATATTTAAGACATTATCAAGAAATCCAATATCAAGTCAAGTAGCATTCGAGAATCCATTCAAAAATCTTGGAGGGAAGACAAAAAGGAATGAGGTGATGGTAAGAAATCATTTTTAATCTTGATTTCTCCTTCTATTCTCTCCTATTAGTGATCCTTGTAAATATTTGAGATAGATTTAGTAGAAGTTTACATACTTAGATTTGTGTTTCTCAAATTTTATGAGGATTCATATGATGACCATAATGGGAGCATAGATGTTTTTGTACTAATTTTGTGAATGTGAAGTGTGCTAGTGTTGCTTTCATGGAAGATTGCAAGCAAATTTGGGAATTAATTATTATTATGGTTTTTATAAATCACATATTTGCACCCAGCCTTTGTGATATTGTTCCATATGAACCCATGACCACTAGCCATTTACCTAGACCTTAACTTTGCAAAAAAGTAATTTTTTAATATGATATTGAACCTAACTTATGACTTTGTTTGTTAACTAGGATACTATAGGTGTGTATCCCATATTTATGATCAAATTGTGTAATAATTTTGGAATGTCTGAGTCTCTATGTACTCATGTTTTAATGAATAACCCTATCTTGTAGGAGTGAGGAGGCTCTTGGGATAATTTATCACATCTAATGACTAGCCTACATTCTGTTAGAATGTCATAGATTTATAGTTATGAATATGGTAGTGGTTTTGACATTTTACATATTATAGGTCAATTATTCCTTCTAACATTTAATCTCATATTCTTATATGATTAGATCCTATTTATATTTATATAGGAGGATTCAATTATCTCTATTATTAATATTTACATGATCTAATTTGTTTTGAATAAGTTGTGACACAATAAAGAGCATATTACTAGTTTAATACCAAATTCTATTATTGGTTTCAAGACTTCATAAAAAAAAAATTCACTATAACTACTCCATCATATAACATTTTACAATCACTTTAGTTACATTCATTCCATATTTACACCTACCCATCACATTTGATTTTAAAAAAGCCATGATGTGTATATCTAGTAATTATTGCAATCTCACAAAATGTCATTTTCCTTATGGATAGATCTGGTATCCTTTTGCATTTTACAGGGTGCTAGACAAATTCTTGTTTTGATGGATGTCCTTACCCTATTCTAAATATCCCATTTTATCATATGCTAGGAGGGCATTGGAAAAAGCCATAGAGTCTAAATTTACACATATGGGTTACATTTAAATTAAAAGTCTTAAAATATTCTCATACCTAAAGTAACTATAGTCCTGCATGGTTCATTTCCCCATGGGACTTCATGATAAAGCTCCTTGGTGGCTTGTTGTGACTAAATTAAAATGAATATATCCATAATCATCAAACTTCCATTTTATGTTTTTGAATTGTCAATGACATGAGCCTAAACCTATATGTTGTACACACAATGGTAAAACCTAGGATAGATGCCTATCAGTTATATTCAACAAGGGTAACATCATCCATGTGCCATGAATCATTATGTTCGACTACCTTTTAGTGTCTTCACCAATTATTTTATTTAACCTGAATTGATACATTTGTTTGCATAGGTATTGCTTTTTATTTGTATTTGATGAAAATTTTATCAATTACTTTAAGTAGAATTTTATTTCATCTAATTACCAAAAGTTGGATTTGTATGTGTCATTTTTGTTGATAGTATTTTGTGTAGTATACATCATATAGTAATTAGTTCTTTAGGTTTATAATTATTTCAATGCTATTTTATATTCTTTAGTTTATGTATTTGTTTAGACTAATACGTATTTTTGATAAGTGTTGGGAGTTTTAATTCCTTTTTTAATTAATAGTATATGGTGTGAACTCAAGTTTTTATCTTAGATGTTCTTTTTATATCAGGTCAAAATCTATATTTATAGTGTCATTCAAATAAACATTAGATGGTTAATATTATGTATTTATTTAAATATTTTATTTTAGCCATTTCTTTTAGAAAGTGATGGTTAATTTGATCATTTATTCATATTAAAATCAAAATAAAAATCATACAAAAAGTGTGGAATTTTCAACACTATATATTAACATATATCAAAAGAATTAAATTTGTTCAAGTTATTAACACTTTTTCATTATAGGTTACCTTGTGTTTCTCCAAAGAATGATTAGCTGAAGGTTAAAATTGATCAAACTACTAATCATTAATTTTTTAGGCTGATCAACTTCAGAATCAGATATAAACATCATTTTTAATAATTCATCTAATTTTACTTACAAATTGAATTGACATGTGATTGTAGGTTTCATCAGTCCAAGGAAAATTTTTAAAATTACTGATGTCATTTATGGAGGACCAATTGTCAAAGTCATTTTGCCATCTTGACAATAATTTTGAATTTTAATCATTTTAATCACTTTGCCTAAATCATGTTGTCTACATTCATTGTGTATTCTTATATATCTCACATCTAATAAATCATTTAATTAATCTCTTTTGGCTTGCCTCTTTGTCACCCAAGGGCCACAATGGTATATGCTCTCCTACTTACATCCTTACAACAACTCTTAGAGGATAAAAAAACATAAAAAAAATTATTTATAGGGGTTGATGATGTGGATTCCATCACCACATATTAGACCACACTCCATGTTCTAATAGAGTATAAATATCAAGATAGATGCCATTAGGAGATAAAGCAAAATACACCATAAAGGGTTCCATGTTGTTAGGTAAATTTTGAATCCAATATAAAAATTGGTTAGACAACATCCTACATGGTTTTGGGCCTTGACCATACCTAGATTATATTGAGGACTCCCTTAGTGAGCTTGTGTAAACGTAGAATAGGACATATCAACCATAACATGTACTCTAATACCAGAGTTAGGATCAGCTCCATGTTACTATTAGATATAGATAAGATTAAGAGGGTTCAATAGATTCCATTAAGGGTCATCAGCCTATAGCATCAACTGTGAATCCATTAGATAGTGCAAACATTAGGTTACACACTAATTCATATGACTAAATTAGGGCTTGTGGTTAAGTGTGTTGTTTGCATGTTGTACTTAAACCTATGTTGTTTATGAATCAGGTCATCAAATCTAATTTTTATCACAAAACATATAGATACCCCTACAACACATCCCATTCTAACATTACATAAAATATTCCTTCCACATTTTCTATTCACCTCTTTGGATATAAAATTAGCATTGAAACCAAACCTTAGTGGTCACCCATAACTTTATATCTTCACCATCACCCTTTGACTAAACATTATCAACATAAAAAAACTTGTGGACTTTTTAGTGTAACACCCATCACTTCATCATCACTACCTCTTCATACCTAGCACCCATCTAATCACCACTTTGCTAGTGTGAAGAGTATTTTAAACACTTCATCTCCTTTATCTATTTACTAGATTAAAATTTTATAAGGTTTTGGTTTTTGGTATTATTTTTTTATTCTAGTCTCCACATCATCTAAGACTAACACATATCCAAACCATTCATTTTGACCACTCTTATTTTTGGTTTTCAAATGAAATTAGTATCCAAATTCATCATGCCATGTTAAAAAACACAAATAATCACTCTTTTACATAACCCTCATCATCCACCATGCTTCTTAGAACCTATGTCCAAGTATTAAGAATGCGATAATGATCTAATAAGGAAAATGACACCCTTGGGAGATTAGGTGCAAGAAATTAGGATAATGATGACATGTAACATGCATACCCTTGGAGAGGAAGATCAATTCAAAAATGACTTCTTCCATAGTGATGAGGTTAGATCCCAATTTAACCAATTTATTTATGAAAATTGAGACCAAATTCTAGATGAGGTCATTGGAATGGGCATCTAAACCTCTGAAAACATTTAGTTGAGCCACCTACTAGGCCCAAAAATCTACATCAACCTAATACCAACCAAGAGCATGAAGAGGACAACCTTATGAATAATGAACAAGAACTTGAAGAATAAGAACACCATGAGCCTCTCCAAAATAAACACATCAAGGATAATAGGAGAGAAACTGCCTTAGGGGATAAACTGGCCTACTTCACACAATAAATTAGTTCCTTAGATTCCTAATTTTCCACAT
Organism: Torreya grandis; assembly: GCA_037957365.1. Taxonomy (NCBI): domain Eukaryota; kingdom Viridiplantae; phylum Streptophyta; class Pinopsida; order Cupressales; family Taxaceae; genus Torreya; species Torreya grandis. Next base: position 959,217 of record JARHVA010005714.1, read on the forward strand.
GAAATCAAAGATTGTCTTCTTCAAGATAAAATGTCCATAACTCTAATAGATGGCACATAAGTCATGCCAAAAATACTCATCCCCTAGTGGATCCATCATTTATGCAAGATTATAAAATGATGAAATTAACTTTATAAAAAATTTACCATCACACACAAGTCATGAAATATAAATATGAATATTATTTCTCCTTTTCCTTAGATATGAGCATTTCACAAATTCATTTCCCACCTCATTTCAAGATAGCAAAATTTGAAAAATATATAATGCAAAAATATCCTCATGATCATGTTCAAGATTTTTATGTGGCATGCCATGAGGTTTCATATGACAATGCTTACCTCCTAAGAATTTTTTTAAGGAGTCTCATAGGGCCAACATTATAATGGTTTATGTATTTGCCAAAGGGATCTATATCTAGTTTTGGGGAATTGAATAAACAATGTGTTAGACATTTCTCATTCAATATAGAAGATGATGTTTTTATCATAGACCTCTACAATACTAATAAAATGAATTAGTAAATTTTGACCTCCTTCTTACAACACAAAAGAAGATTAGCCATCTGATTTTGATGTATAATTATAGAAATATAATTGGCTAAAATATTTGTCAACAACCTAAATGTAGAATGAAAATAGTAATTAAAGCTACAATGTGCCAAATCATTTGATTTTATTATTGAAAAGGGGATAAAAAATTAGAAAGAATTGAATGAAAATCTATACATCAAATTATATACACAAAATGAACAAATAACTAATTTTTAGATAAACCAAAAATCTTCAATAAAAACAAAAATGTTGTGAGAGATGGAGTTGTACATTAAAAATAACATGTTCAAGTAGTGTAGAAAGCTTCCCCAACTAATAAACAACAAATTGTCTTCAGTATAAGGTTACCAATGGGAAAATGAAAACATCAAATGGGAAAGATGCCCCTAACTAGTCTTGGTGTACCAACATAAATTGTCCTACAATAATTAATAGCTATTAATGTGATTACTCTCCTTGAAATCTGACCATTAGATGATAGTAAGCCATGACTAGATTGGTATCGTGATGATGAATTATGTCTATATCACTAATTCAAGGGTCATGATACCAAGAGGTGCATGCAATTAAAATACTATATTCAATATTGTATTGAAAAATGAGACATTACAATAAAAGGGGAGAGAAGTCATAATCAATCAAAAAACTAGCATCTTGGTATTTACTAGTATCCTTTACCTAAACATGGTTAAAGGAAAGGAAAACTACTTAGAGAATAGGGTCAAGAATCCACCTCTAATAGTACAGATAATCAATCTATCCCATACCATTACATCAATACCATAAAAATCCATGGCCCCCAAGATCTCGCCCCACTACCATACCCCATACTGAAGATCAACCAATCCATAATTGACTGCATGTTTACTACATGATGCCATAAAATTATAGTTCTTGGGGTACCATCAATGGACCCATCTATATCAACATATCAAAAGGTCAATATCTTGTATAAAATAAATGTATCTTCCAAAAAGCCTTATGATATAATATAACAACTAGAGAAAACCCCTACTTAAATATCACTCATATATCTTCTCAAAACATCATTTGTGCATTAGGAGATCCTCAATCAAGTCTTAAATGATCTAAAATTCCCTTGAAAACTTGATAATAGTTAGTTTCAAGTATTAGTGGGTCACATGTCTCCTTTGTAACATATAACTTTAGTTCCCAGGATATGCCTCCCACTAACCCACACTATAATTTCCTATTGTTCATAAAAATATCCATTTCTAATTACTGTATCCCTCAAGTACTCATAGATGAAGTGTCTACAATGAATTCATATAATCTATATGTTTAAAATAAATTAGGGTACTTTGAAGAATCATTAGGGCATAATTTAATACTATTTAAATAATATGATGATAATGAATGACCATATAAAAGCACCATTTATCTTTCCATTACTGGGGGAGCCATTATACATCAAACTTTGATTCATGTTGTGGATGTTGATTTACCATAAAACCTGATTTTCGGTCATCTATGGATCTATGAAATGTAAGCTGTTCTTTCTCGCTCTCCACCAATGTCTAAAATTCCCCCACTCTATCATATATGTCTTAATATGTAAGGATATTAATCACTTATTTCATTTCTAAATGGCTCAATAAAAACTTGCATGTTATTATCCTAGTACCCATAGCTTTACTCCAAATTCAATAGCTACTAAAGATATCCAACTTGATGATCTAATGCCTACTTCTAATCCATTTCTAGATGTTATCTTCCTTAATATCACATCCACAAGTTGTGTGGAATATGAATGTATAACCTTTTATGTAGTATATTTAGTTCTCTCCCCATGTAGTTATGAATACCCAACTATGAGGAAGGACAATCCTATTATCTATCATTTGAGACCAACATCATTTACTAGTGTGAGCCTATTATCATAAGAATACATTGATGAGATTGATGGGTCGTGGCTTATTCTAGAAGATGTGGCCCTTACATTTTATAGATATAAATACGCATAAATTCAAAAAATGTTGTAAAATATGTAGTAACAGGGAAAAGGACCTGGTAAACATGATCAAGGAAGGCTTGAACCTATAATATTTTAAGAATTAGAGAGGGGATAATGGTAAAAAATTCTTGATAGTGATCTAAACACTATCATTATGGATACTAAGGAGACTTTTTGATGAAGAATTCAATATGGGATATGTTTATAGTCTTTATGAAAAGCTTGCTACCACTAAACTTTTCCATGATGCCACTATCTCCACCATAGATATATCCCTATGTTACCCTTCATTAATACACTAGGATCAATAACATGATCCATCCTTCAATGTTTTCAAATGTGATGAGGAAAGTGTAGAATATATGTGAGCATAGGATTTTATGGCTTCTGGGGATCATAAGAAGGGATTCTCTATTAATCTTAATCAATCAACCTATTTTGTGGAACAAAAATCCTTCATAAATCACATTGAATAAGAATAATATTAATAAGAGGAGTCCCCTAAAAATTTGAAAGGTTTTCTACCTATTTCAAATGAGTTATAATATTCTACATATATAGGTATAAATCTCCTAGAAAATTTTACTTTAGACATCTAATATTTATCATTGTCTTAAACCTATCTTCAAGATAAATTATCCTCCCTCATTAAGGAGGTGATTGAATTAAACATTTTAATAGAATAACATCCTAAAATAGTTAAACTCAGGGTAATTCTTACACTTGAGGAATGCCAAATCATTATTTGGACACTCAAGAAGTTTGTAGATATCTTTGTGTGGTGTTATTTAGACATGATAGGACATGATCACTCCTTAGTTGTGCATCATTTAGTTTCTCATCCTAATGAAAAACTAATTATATAAAATTTAAGCAAGATGCAGCCTAAAGTGCATTTACTAGTGAAGGAGGAATTATGAAAATTATTAGAAGCCAGATTTATCTAACCAATTGATTACTTTGATTGGATATCCAACAATGTTCTTATGTCCAAGCCATAAGGTGGGATCTAGAATTGTAATTACTTTTTGGACATCAATAAGGCATGTCATAAGGATTACTTCCCCATAATAAACATATCTATTATCATGGATTCTACTATATGGTATAAAATGTTATCCCTCGTACATGCCTTTTCAGGCTATACCGAAATTAAAATTGTACTCAAAAATCATTATAAGACAACATGTATTACTCCATGGGGAACCATTTTTTACCAATTAATACCCTTTGGTCTAAATAATGTAGGTGCTACCTTTCAATCAGCTATGACTTTTATCTTCCATGATATGATGCATGACATTATTGAAGATTATGTTGATCACATGTTTGGGAAATTGATACTCAAATCTAAGCATAATGTAGTTTTAAGAAGGATATTTGATAGGCTGCATGAATATAAGGTCAAACTAAACCCAAATAAATGTGTATTTTGTGTTACCTCAAGTAAACTGTTAGGATTTATAGTTTCTAGGGGAGGTATAAAATTGGATCCAACAAAATTTAAAACCATTATGGAAATACCTCTTCATCATAATCTAAAGCAACTCAGGAATCTTCAAGGCAAGTTATAGACCTTTCAATGGTTAATTTTTAAAATAGTACAAAAATTCCACCCCTTCACCCATATTTTTAATAAGGGGACACATTTTCATTATAAATCTAACTATCAGCAAACCTTTGACATTCTTAAACAATATGTAGCAAATACTCCCATGTTATCGCCAACGATCATGGGAAGGACACTTGATGTAGTGGCATCCTATAATAACCCTAAAATGGATTTAATTTTGACTTTAAGTAATATTTGAATTGTTTTATAGGTCTTAAATATTATTTATGTGTGGTCTAGATATCTTGAATATCCATAAAATTTAAATTATGGCCTTTCCTCCCAAAATGCTCTTCTTGAAAATTTGAATTCACAAAGCCTTGTCTAAGGAGTTTCATGTAGTTTTAAAGGTGAAAAGGTTTTGAAAAATTTTATAAGAAGATTTTTGAATATGAGAAGTTTCATAAAATTTTATTTATCCTATAATCATGGTCATATATTGGTCATATTGGTAAAGCATGAATATTGCAATGTAATTCAATGACCTCTCAGAGGGAAACCACCAAAAAATAGTTATGCACCTTATTGGAGTTATTTTGGGAGTCATTTTTTCATTTTTAATAGGTAATTCCATTTGAGGATATAGAGTATGGACATGGAGTTAGATTTTTGTTGAAGTCATGATTGTCTATGGTGCAAGAATTCTATGTGCATAAGATTGACATAGATGAATAAAGTATCTGTGTGTTTGGATATCTTTGAATGGTAAGTAGTTATTTCAGATGTTGTTTGATCCTATTATAATCCAAATATATTTGATAATCAGATATAGGTAACTTGAATTTATATGAATATTAAAGCATTCAAAAGAGATAATCTAGAATGTCTAATAGGAAATACAGTCATACAATCTTGTTAAACATTTACCTGAGCACATGTTCCATTATTCACTTGAGTTATATGGAGATTTAGACATGGGTAATATGTAAGAATAATTTTAATAAATTTTTTTCAATATATATTTGTTTAAATATTTGTCTTGATCGATTCTATTTATAAATCTTGGTCATTGAAACTTTCATTACACACAAAAATAAGAACTTTTGTAAGTTGTGTTTTTGTGTTATAACATGTCTTTGATCCAAAAGAGAGAGTAAAGGGTTTAGGATAGATATGGAAAGTTATTAAAAAATAATTTAAGGTTTTTTAATCCTTTTAATATTAAAAGATAAGGAAACCATACCTACCCTATTCTAGACATCAAAATACAATAAAAAAGATTGAGTATTTTCTTGTCGTGCATGATCTAGGGGTTTTAAGAACTTACCCATTGAATTAAAACATTTTATTAGACCTAAATATACATATTACATAATTATTTGACTTGAAACTATGTATTGATCAAGATATGTAATTTAATTCACTCTCAGCCTGCACAGTCACCCTAAACCCTGGCTAATAGGGTTTTGATCATTGTGGTAAAACTAACCCTTGAAAATTCACCAAAATTTGTAATTTTTTTTTAAAAAATGTTTCCTAACTAAATAAACCATTTAAAAGACTTTATGGACTCCTATTTATGAATTTATAGTGAGTGGAGGTGTGATAGTGCTAAAAGAGGCCTAATTTGATATACTACAAAAGTGGAAGTGCGTCTAGAAGAGGAATTAGACCCTTAAATATGATACACATGTGTGTCTTACTAATAACATTTATAATATATCTTTTTCAAGTCACAAATTATGTTACTTTTTTCATATAAGACTATTTACAAGCAGAAAGGGTCACAAGGAATGCAAGTTGAAAAGGTAGAGTTGCCTAAGTGAAAGGGAGGTATTACAAACTATTAATAAAGGGGTATAAATAGTTATTATAGAATATTATAAGTAAGATAAATAGATTGTATTCTTATAATAGTCTATTGATCTTATATGTTTACATGGTGAATGGTTTCTTAAGCCTGAGACTAGAGAATTGATCTATGATGAAGGATAAGAGAGAGAAACTTGTGTAAGATATGCATCAGAACTACACACACACACACACACACACACACACACACACACACACACACACACACACACACACACACACACACACACACACACACACACACACACACACACACACACACAACACACACACACACACACACACACACACACACACACACACACACACACACACACACACACACACAAACACACACACACACACACACACACACACACACACACACACACACACACACACACACACACACACACACACACACACACATACACACACACACACACACACACACACACACACACACACACACACACACACACACACACACACACACACACACACACACACACACACACACACACACACACACACACACACACACACACACACACACACACACACACACACACACACATGCACGCACGCACAAATGCACACACACAGACACATGCACGCACGCACACATGCACACACACACATGCACGCACGCACACATGCACACACTTGTGAAATAGGTGCCCTTTTAGCATAACATAATTATCTAGGAAAGGAGAAAGATATCTATTATCTCAATTGCATCTTGATTTCATATAAACTAAACTATATTCACATTGAATAAGCTTGTTTAGTCATTGTCTTTTCTTCACAAAAGCTTTGGCACTATATTCTTAATATCCAAGTTTAGCTCATGGATAAAGTTTATCCTCTTAAATATACACTATAAAAATCAGATGTCATGGGAAGGATGGCCAAATAGATAATGTTTCTCAATGAATTTGACATATAGTATGTTCATCAAAAGGCCATCAAAGGACAAGCAATTATGGAATAACTTGTAGAGGCACCTCCTCTAGATACTAAACCTCTTGTTATAAATTTCCTAGATGAATCCATCATGAATACAATAGAATTTAATGGATGGAAACTATATTTTTATGGATCCTTTACCATGTATGGGTCAAGGGTAGGGATCCTTCTAGTAACCCCACAAAGAGATCTTATACCTAAATCTCTCTATCTTTCTTTCCCATTCACCAATACTATTTAAGAATATGAGGCCTTGATTTTTGGCCTTAAATTATCCATCCAATGGAATGTCTATCACTTCTAAACATTTAGTGATTCACAACTAATAATCATGCAAGTCAATGAAAATTTAAAAGTCATAGATGAAAATTACTCCCCTATAAATAGTTAGTGGATTAGTTAAAGTAATTTTTTTAGTTTATTACATTTGAACAAATACCAAGAGGAATTAATAAGGAAACTGAATCCATGGATACTATTCGATATTTAATCTCCCTTATTGAATGCATCCTTGAAGGAGACTTTATAATTGAACATTTCATCTTATCAGCCCATCAATCTATGGCTCACCTTAAAAAATTTCATATTCTCGATCATAATCTCCCCTGGTATCATGACATATATAACTATCTCCAAAATAATATCCTTCCACCAAATTTCAATTACCATTAATTTAAGGACTTTATCCATTCCAAAACCTATTCCACCATCTTTGATAGCATGATCTATCAAAGAGGATATGGCAAGACCTTGTTGAGATTCCTAACCTCAGAAGAGGTTACTCTTATGATCAAAAATGTCCATGATGGTATCTTTGGTGGCCATGTCAATGGAAAATCGCTATCTATTACTAGTCTATAATGTATTAAAATACATGCCAATACGTGTGAAACTTTGTAGCCTACCAGAAGCATGGTAATCTTATCCATGCCCCTGAATAAGAGTTGCAACCTATTTTGAGTCCATTGCCATTTTTGATATGGGGACTAGATTTAATTAAAATTATAAGTCCAACATCATTTGATAGACATAATTTTATTATCACATCTTTAAATTATTTTACTAAAAGGGTTGAATCTAAGCCATTCATTTATATCACAGGTCTCCATATCTCCAAATTTATCTTGAATAAAATCATTTGACATTTTGGAATTCTATCCAATATCCTCTTAGATAATGATAAATCTTTTAAAAATCAATAAATTGAGGGCCTATGCAAGTTTTATCACAAAAAGAGACACTTTGATACGCCCTATTACCCCCAGGGGAATAGATAGGCAAAATCTACTAATAAGACTCTTATTAAGATTCTAAAGAAAATAGTCAATGATGCAAGAAGAAACTAGCACTTGCAACTATATCCTGCACATTGATCTTATAGAA
>JARHVA010005714.1:972500-975000 GCA_037957365.1 Torreya grandis
TACATAGATTCCTTATTCATAAGTATGTAGATAGATGATGCATACACCCACCTATGAAGAGCTTGTAACAGTTCTTCAAACCCTACCACCCATATTGATTATACACCTTGGCACATAGAAATGGTGACCACCTATGCAATTAAACTATGTATTTTTTACCTTCAATTCAATTAATATAACTTGGCTCATAGCCACTAATAAATGTCTCCCCACCTATGCAAAAAAATTTATGTAGCTACTAATAAAGGTTTCCCCCTTAAAACATGGCTTGTAGTGATACCCACTATCATTTCACTCTGACTACCCCATTCTATCACCTTGCATTGGTAGCCTAACAACATTCTTTGCATCTTCCCATGAAACCACCTCTTTTATATCAAACTCTATTTGTAGTGCCTCCATATTTTTTTACTTCCTATTCATCAATCTTTATCCCTCTATAACTATCAATCCTAATACATATAGTATTATTTCACTCATACAATTCCATTGGCCTTTCATCTTTTCCACACCTTGTTGACACATTATTCACCTAATCTAATTGAACACCATCATGGCATCACCATTGTCCCCATCCTTAATCAAACATGTCTTTAACCTATCATGACACTTATCTATACTCCATTTATGATCCATAATTATGCTAAGCATGTGTCCTTGCTTCGGATATGGCTCAATATTATAACTCTATTGGTCACTCTTTAGTTATGGTTGATTCCCCCTTGGGATGTGTTGATAATCATAATACCATATTTCTCACTTCCTATGCATATGTATTTTCCATGAGCATCATCGATATCAATAATGTTGTATTTCATTTATTTTACCACTATGTCACTCTTCTTCAAATTCAACCAATCTATTTAACCCTCATATATCTTGTTCTTCCCATCATCATTTTCATTTAGGGATAACTAAATCATCCTAAGGTATCTTTAGACTATAGGTAACACTTATTTACCCATGGTGACAAAGGATAACTAATCTACACTAAACAATCCTTCATTTTGCTTCCTTCTTCACTTGATCACATTGTTTTTCATCAATCCACTACTTCTTACTCTCTACTGACACACTCTTTGAGATACACCAATAATTAGAATTAGCTAATCATTATCTTATTTTGGCACGATGCTATCCTAACATTCATCCTTACTTGGGATATATTAAAAGATTATGGGCTTTATTATTTTATCCCATATATCTCCTTGGCATGCATCTTTACCTGAGATACATCAAACAATGTACAACCCATTCATCGTATTTAAGATTATAGATATCCCTTATATGTTTCCTTATTTTGGATACATTAAAAGCATGTAACATATTATCACTCTCTTATTCCTATTGATTCCCTTTGGGATGTGTTGAAAAAAATGACATCATCATCCTCCCTCCCTATATATATGTCTTTACTAAGGGTATTTTCAATGTGTAGCTCACTCCTCATGTCACATTCATCTTATTCATCATCAATCTCATAACTATCATTACCTTATCTATACACCTCACCCACATATATTCCTCTCGCATGGTAATCCATATCATTATTTTTCACATGTCTCCTTGAGGGGGCATCCTATATTGACTAATTTATTAATAGCATAATCATCTTTATTCTTTAAAATGTCATTACTCCTTCCATTTGCAATGCCATTTTAAATAGGGGTAAAATGTATGCATTTAATTATGCTCACCAAAGTAAATCATTAAATTTTTCCTAATCTCATATAATGTGGGCACTTAGTCCTTATATCTTATATTAACAATACCCCATTCATGTCCTTAAGTCAACTAATTATTTAATCCTAACTACATGAAATATACCACTTGTATATATATTTACAATTTACTAATATTCAAAACCCTAATTTACCCCACCTTCAACATAATTATTAATTTTATAATTCTTTATTCTCTTAATTTTCCAATCACATGTTCACCCACTAAAAGATGTTCTAGAGGCTTCCAAATCCTATAACATTCTCCCTCTTCAAATTTGAAATTTAAGATAGAAACCTCCTATCTAATCCCTTCCAAAAACCTCTTTAAATATGGGCATGCCCAAGCATGGAGAAAATAGAAGTAATAAATCAATTTCCATGCTTCTTTTATTGTACTAGCCCTCGTACATCCATCAAGTCATCCATCTTGAAGCCATTATCAAAAAATTCAATATCAAGTCATGTAGAATTAAAGAATCATTTATAAAATATTAGAGTGAATCCAAAGAGGAGTGAGGTGATGGTAAGAAATCATTATTAATTTGATTGTTTCTTATATTCTATCTTATTAGTGATACTTGTAAGGATTCTAGTTAGATTTAATAGTAGTTTACATACTTAGATATTTGTTTCTCAAATTTTATAGGGATTCAGGTATGTCCTATTTTGATATCATTATGACATTATTTAGATACCCATGTACATACTATTTGACATATCTGGATGTATATCATACATTTTTGTAGTTCACGTATACCTATTTACTTCTTATATAC
>JARHVA010005714.1:980000-1000000 GCA_037957365.1 Torreya grandis
ATAAATTTAAGAGTAGTTTTCATCTTTATTGAGACATCTACTAAGGGTAATTTTATTCCTTTTTTAAAAAGTTATATGGATTTTTAGAGGGGAAAGCATATACATTTTTAAATGTTAAACTATTGGTTTTAATTATTACTTAATTTCTAACCAACATACCTATTTATAGACTACATACCTATCATTACAAATACATTTATAACTTTATCACAGATAATCAAAATTTCATAAAACTTATAACTGATTAATATGTGTATCATTGGATATGCTTTAAAAAAATGATTTTCATGAATTAAGGTCAAAAAGTTGTGTTAGTATACTTTTAGTTCTAATTTTCCATCTATCTTGACTTGTAAAATTATTTAAAAATATATAGATTTATTGAAAAATTAATTAAAAAATATCCTGACCTATCCTCAACATTTCATATCCATATATGATAATTCATATAACAATTAAATCATTTACTCAAAAAATTATGGTTGTACACATGCATTGATTGCATTATCCTCATTTTTTAATAAAAATGTGTCAATCCATTGTCACAAATGCATAAATTTCACATATTTTTATCATCTAGGTATTAAAAATAATTATATATGTATAAAATACATTTAGAATGCCACAATTTATATTCTTATGTTATTGTCAAATTATATTTCTAAGTTTCTCTAAAACACTCTCCAAATTCAACTATCAAGCATAATGAATTGAATTGGGAGAGTGTTTTAGAGAAACTTAGAAATAGGAGAGTGCTTAAACTTAGAAATTCAATTCAACTATCAACTAGCATAATCACCCCATAAAAAATTTAAATTATAATTAAAATCAAGCATATCCTAATGTAATTAAGACCATTCTCCAAAAAATATAATACTTCGACATTCCAACCCTCCATATTAACTTCTAAACCTACCTCATTTAATGAGGATAAGGACTCATTCTCCACCATTGATCTTGAATCAATATCAATGGCTCCCAATCATCACAAAATCTTGTAAATTGAGAATTTCCCCTCTCATTTCAAAAAACTTATAAGCCTTACTAAGTGTGACATATTTTAGAGTTAATTATAATATATAATAACTTTGACTATCAATCCACATCATCAATCTTGAAATAGGAGCTACTTCCCAAATTTATACATTGTATCCATAACATTTGCAAGTACACCCTAATCAACTTAGTAAATCAATATCAATATGATCAATTTTGCTTTTTATTAATTAAATTTATTACCTTCTAATCCCCTCTTCATTTCATTGGAGGTATTTCAAATGTGAATTCCTTCAGCATTTTTTTATTTTTGTGATTTAAATTCTAACTTTTCTCATTATCGATATAATTTTTTGATATACAATATTGATTCAAAAAATTGACATGAATGTGATTTAAAAAATTTATAAAAAAAATACATACCACATTAAAATAGAGATAAATATTTAAATTTAACTGACCTCACAATGAATCCAAACCCAAAGTTTATCTTAGACATGATGAATTATAAAAAAATATATATCAGAGATACTTTCATAAATGACTAGATCATATATAGTTTATTTGTTTTCAAAATGTTATTAATGATATTATTTGTTTGGGTTGAAAACAAATCAACCAAACTTACATGTCCTTCCATATGCATTGAATTTTATCATTAAAAAAATAATATCATTGAATGCAGTTAATAAATATGTTGAGAAAAAAATATTGTAAAAAAAGGTATTGATGCCATTGCTCCATTTGTTGACCACACATCATTATGTATTCAACACTTGATTTCTATTGCTCCTAAGTATTCCCACCAAAAATATTCTATCGTGGCATGGGCCAACCAACCTTAAAATATGAATGTATCCATCCTCAAGCTTAAAATTTAGGTCATCGATCATGTACATAATTCAAGACTCATTTCGATAGGTAAACATCTATCCTCACACACCAAACAAATAATATATTTTTTTTTAATTGCAATTATTTTTAAATAATATATAAAAGAATAATAATTATGTAAAATTATTTTTAATTAAATTTTCCAAGCCCACTATGTGATCATTTATTAGAATAAAAAATATATGTTAGGATTGTAAAGTAAAATTCCCTATCTAAATAACATTAAAAATACATACATGAATTGAACCCATAAAAAAATAAAATAATAAATGTATTAATCATGACACATTAAATAATATTTATCCTCATGTCTTTAATGATTTTATGAGTATTATTACAAATCTGCATCTCTTATAGTAACTAAAATTTCAAATAGTGATATTCTACTACTGTTACCTTGTCATCCTATGTGAAAATACTATTCTTGATGTAAAATTTGTGCATGTCCAACACAAGATTACAAAATTTATATATTATAATATTTATACTATACTTATTTATTCCAATATCAATGGTGCTTCCCTACTCACTCATGCATGGTAATCCACAAGAGTACATAATATTATGAACACCAATTTTCAATTCTTTTGTTTTCTCTTTTTTTTGGTGGGAACATTATCATTTTTTATATATTTTTGGAGAAGTTGAAGATTCCCTTTTTTAATATGTCTTTAATATAAGAGGGGGAAATAGGAGTTACAATTAAAAAAATAAATCATTGTGTTAGTGTTTGTGATTTATATTATGTGTGTCATGTCTAAATTTTTGCATGAAAAATTTAAGGAAAAACATGTCAACTATTTTCATAATGTAAAATTCACAAAAAAATAACTTACATTACTTTATTAAATAATTAATGCACATCACACAATACAAATTATGATGTTGAAAGTGTATAGACAATCAAATGGTTATATTAATATACATGCCAACCCTTTAGAGTAATTAACCCATAATGACCCAAGTAACATACATGACCTCCATGAAAATAAGGGGTGCTATGGAATCCATGTTTCATTACATATTCAAATTTAATTCATAAATTTTTCCAACATGTTTTAGAGTTGAATGAACCATTCATATGATTAATGGGTTTAATTTGAGGGCTCAAATTCATACATTAAATCACAATTATAATTTTATTTTCAAATTGAATTACATATGAAAATGGCTAAGAGTGAAATAAGTTTTATACAGCCTCAAAGGATACCTGGAGTAAAATAAGTCTTATACAAACTCAAGGGATGTGTAAAATATTAGAGGCAATCCTTTTGTGGTGGGAGCATAAAATTTATATCCTTTGATCAAGCCTATCCCAATCACAACATCATCCTAGATACATAAAGACTTAAAATATATATCGATTATAGTAAAGGATATGAAGCTCACCCACAGTTGAATAAATTTAATGGATGGATGAATTGATGTTTTATAATGGAGGATTAGTTTATAGAAATTATTCTTCATCGTCTGGGTCTTTGATTAGTCTTCATTATCAAGGAATGTGCATAAACATATTTTATTAATATTTCATAGATTTAAGACATGAAAATTGCAATGCAATGGTTGTTTGATTTTATGGCCCTTAGAATTTATGGAGTGTCTCTATTAATCCTTTTGATGTCTAATGATTGAAAAAGATGAAAACCCAAAAAAAAACTCCCATAATAATTATTATTGGTCACCTCCTAATCCTCAGTGCCAAAAATTATCTATAACATTTTTACCATTTATTACAGTAATTTGAAAAGTAAGTAAGCCATATTACCTCCATATATATTCCCACTAGAAAAGGGAATTTAGGCCATTTTGGTCATTGATAACTCGAATGGACATTAAAGGTTATCTATGGATCAATTCCCAAAATGAGGTAAATATTAATTTTTCATTTTAGTTTTAGTCCCTTCTCAGTTGGGAATATTATTCCCCCAGTTGAAGTTTCAAAAAATTTATGAGAAGACCTTATTTATCAGGGAAGAAATTTTTCTTATGGCCGAAAGTTTCTACTAATAATTAATTGTTGTGTAGTGACCTTCAAGATTTGATTATTATAATTTTTATTTTATTTTTTAAATGTTTTTAATCATATTAATTTAAAATTTATGTTTTGTATGTTTTAATTATCTCCACACCTTAATAACACTTCTAAAAGGATTCTAGGTCTCACGAGGATGAAAATATTTATGGGACAATACCATTCTAGTTGTTATTATTGATCAATTACAGTTCTTAATATTTTTGTAGTTTTTTATATTTTTAAGAAACATGCTAAAGAAAAGAAAAAATGGGAGGAAAAAATAAAATAAAATAAACAAATACATAAAAACTAAATTTATAAATTAATTAAGCTTCTTAAATCTTCACACAATCTGATAAATATTTTATTCTTAATTGAATGTTTTAAAACTGACAACTACTATTATACATGCTTTAAAATTTTATTATAAAATATAGTATAGATATTAAAAATATAATATTTAAATAAATTAAATTTTTAAAATTTATTTATTATTTATTTATGGAAAAAAAATAAAACACATACTTTAAACTTTAGGCCCTTTACGATACTTAAACAAGTGGAACAATTTTGAAGTAGTATTCCTAAAAATTTCTCACTTATTCATTTGAGAGGATATGTAACTAGAATAAATGATCCATTTAAACATTTATGAATGGCATTATAAATATTTATTTCCTTTACATTTTAAAATTCATATTTCCATCAACGATTACAAATCAACATTGGTGTAAAAGCACCATTATACAACTGTATAATTCCTTCCAAATGAAAATCAAACATTTCTAAGGCTAAAAGTAGTGATTAGTAAATATATTGAAATATTATAGGTAAATGTAATATATATGTTTCCCATTTTTTCCTAGATGCATCTTTCAAGGCAAACTAAAGTAGTGCCTCTATTGCCAACTGATTTCCATCATTATACCTTATTTTTAGAACTACACTTAATCTAAATAATCCCAATTCTAATCATGGAGAATGGGTGATTCACCAAGTATATTTGTGTAATATCATGTTTATTCATATGGATCCATATAATACTCTTTTTTTTTTTTTTTACTTATTCATATTCTATTACTAACAGGTCCTCCCAATAGACTATTATAATTAAAAAATACATTTATTTTACAAAAAAATCTAAGTACTCATTTTTCCTATAACATTTTATATACTTGTTTCATTTCATTTATACCTATTTTATGTTGGAATTAATACTTTAAATCGACCATAGTCCATTTAATCATGATGCCATCTTTTAGATTATAGAATTTAGCCTTGAATTTGATAATGATATGCCTGATACACATTTACTTCACATGACTTGAGCACACATACAAGGTCCTAATCCAACATATTTTCACATTTAAATTAGTTTTCACAAAAAACTTTAGAATCCTAAATTAGTTTGCTAGATGCTTGGATTAGTTTCACTAGACCTAGACAATATTGTAAGTCAATATTGACTATTTTGGTTTGAACTATCCTTCTCCTTGTAATGACCATTTTATAAAATTAAACCAATCATTATGGTGATCCAATGATCATAGTGTTTTGGTGGCATGGGGAATTATTAAATTGTAGATAAGTATATTTAAATCATGGTCTCATTCAAAAGGAACTTGAAAATCATATAATATAAATCTATAAAATATTGCACACTAAAAAAATATTCCTTAATATTCCCAATTGACATACCTATTAGTAGGATAATTCACAAGCCAAATCTAGAGAATTGAAAATCCAAATCAAATCAAGCATTTCAAAATACCAAAGTTAATCATTAGTTTCACACAAAAAGAGGATGATCATAATTACACAATCACACTATGTGAGAAACTATGTGTGGCTTGATTTCCCTCCTTTAAGTATTGGATATGTATGTAATGATAAATAATTAGTTTGGGGTGATTAGGGTTAGAGCATCCCATTACACATCCACCAATTTTGAGGGTTTTTATACCTCAAAAGCACATATAAGGTTTCAATTTAAAGGAGGTTGATTTTATGTACTACATGTTTCATCATGGTTTAGGATCACAAAACTAGAATAAGAAAAAAAGCTTTCAGGTGGTGGTATAATCATTTTCCTTACTTATGTGAAATTTCGTGTTAACTAAAAAAAATAATGCTAACCAACAAGTTATATCAATCAATGATACTTACCTAATCTCTAATAGTTGACACAACATAGTCAAAGAATAAGTTCTAAAATAGAATAAACCATGAACTTTCTTATCCCTAATTTTCAATTATAGGATAATTTCACCATAATCAATTCAATAAAAAATTACATATTATCATCTCCTTATCAATTTATATTTTTAGCATATACTCTTATCAAATCAAACAAACCAATCTCATAATTTTATATAGATATATTCTTGAATATTGCATCTATTGATATGAATAACATTTTAAATTTCTATCTTAATTATGATAATATCACCCATTAGTCCAAATTTGGTTAAAACATATTGGTTAACTCGTACACATATTGAACATTACAAAATCCCTATGTTTTCCCTTAGAGTTTCATCTTTCTTGGGCATTATTTTTAGATATGGTTTCTAATTGTTTACTAACAATGTACATTAATAATGACCATGTTAAATGAACATTATTGGTTAACATAATTAATTACATTACTTATTTCATATTGCAATACATTAATAATGTATCTTATTTGGATTAATTATTTAAGAGAAAGGGTAACAAGGATCAAATATAAATTCACTAATAATACTAAAGTTATCATGAATAATCCCAAGCCTTCATTCTTAAATCATATAAAAATAAATCCAAGATGACTATTTTAACCACTATATTCAAAGGGGCATGCATGAATCCATTTTAAACTCCTCCCCCAAGACTTAAAGGTTTTTTTGTATACTATTCCATTACTTGCGCATGGCTTATTTTAGATCCTATAGTACATGATATTAATACTAGATGAGGTAGGCCGCACCATCATGTGTGAAAAAATTGAGGTGATAAGCATGTTCCTCCTAAATCCCCACTAAATCCATCAGCACATACCACCCAACCTAAGAGTTATGACATCACTAATCAATAAAAGAGTAGTCATGTTAAGATTTATATGTTAATTAAAACATCCATAGTTTATAAAGATATATTATAAAAGGCATTGAAAGAATCTAATTTACTTTTTGATATGTAACATACCTGAATTTAGTCCACAATAATTATGTTCAAGGAAAATAACAAATTTATTATTTTTTTATAAATAAGTTCCTCCCATACAAAAATTAATAGAATAAAATTTTCCATTAGTCATTCAAATTAATGTAAAATATAGCTTGGCAAAGTAAGTGTTAATATAAAGTGGTTTTGTGTTGAACATCTGTAACACTACCTTCTAACAATTATTAGTGATTTACATGGCTACAATTTCAAATCGTATGAGATCATAAATAGATTTGATAATAGTCCATGATAAATACTTAGATCTTTTTCATTCGATATGATATTAGGTCCAAAAATAGCACCTATTATTTTCTATGTCATGCCTAACTCATTATAATACTACTAACTTTTGGGATGACTATAGATAAACGGTATGGAAGATAAACCATTAACATTACACATATGTATCAAATATAAGTGCATAATATATTATTATTAAAAAATAATAGATGAGGATATTTTAGATATATAAAATTCACTCAACCTACTAATGAGGATAAATCACAGTCATAGTTGGAGGATCACACCTTTATTTATCCATCACAAACCATTTAAATATCTCATACACACATTAGAGGTGCTTGAATCAAGTAAAAAAAATGACAAGGATCCAATTATAACACAATAAATTTTTAGTACAACAAGAACCATAAATTAATCCATAATAGTTACAACATATTCCTAATATCCCTTTAATAGTGCACTTAAAATATCAAAATTATATGGTTATAAACTATTTTAATAGTGATGAAGTAGATATCAACATGGTATATATGACAAATGATCAAAACAAAATTTAAAATTCAACCTCTAATAATAAAAATTATCTCGTACCCTTCTTACACATGTTAGAAATAGAGGATATCAAAATGATTCATATATAAGAAATAAGGAAAAATAAAAAAACTACTACAAAGACACAATTTTCCATGGAAAAAGGAAAGATAGAAATTACAAAACATGAGTATAAAAATGAAATTTAGCAAATATCCTTATTTTGAATATTAATTTATTTACTATCAAATAATAAACACAACCAATAATAAAGTCTTATATTCTAATGAAAAATAAGGAATCATATAATTTAGTGAATAATATGGAGATGATAAATTTTAAAACTTGAACACCATTAAAAGTAATAAATATTTTGGATACACCAAACACAATATTACAAATATTACATATAGTAATTAATCATAATATTATCAAATTCTATTTTTTTTCATTTTATTCATTAGTAGAATAAAAATGGAACATTTATAAATGGTAAAATATGATGTTCAACACTTGAAAATGATAATTTTGATGCACATTTACCACATGTGACTTGGGAACACATATAAGGTCATAATCTTCCATTTTAACACTCATGGATGTTATCTTATGAATTAACCCTTCTATTTTATTGTTATGAACTTACATTAATATAACTATTTATTCTAAACTTTATTATATCTCAAATCTCTCAATTCATTTTTCCTATACATAGGCCTATTTCACCATACTTGGATAGTACCTCTAGTTGATACTAACTGATTTTCTTAAGACCAAACTTCTCCCAATAACAACTATTTATCAAATCAAAACTATCCTTTTAGGTTATCCTATAATCCTAGCATGGCATTGCCATGAGTAATTATTCAATTGGATCCATATATAATCAAATCAAGATCTCATTCAAAAGGAACATCATACTTATCTTACATACATCTATACACTATTTCACAATAAGAAAACATTCCATTTTCATCCCAATTTGTATACATATCATTAGGATAAGTCATAATATAATTTTGAATAAATCAAAAGTGAAAACAAACTGAGGGATGTCATGTACCAAATCCAATCATTATCTACATACACATAATGAAGTATCATAATTTTGAAATAACACTAGGTAAGATAACTAATTGTGGCATTATCTCCCTCCTTGTAGTATTGAATATGTAAGAAATATTAAATCATCATGAGGGGGTGATTAGAATTATATCAAAAAATTATATTTCCCTCATTTTTGTAGGTTTCTAGCTCTCATAAAAAAATCTAAGGATTCAACACAAAGGAGGTTAATTTAAATATCTATGACATTTTTCAACGTTAACAATTAAATGCATGTATAAATTAAATCTATCCACTTTTATTTATGTATACATTACTCCCTACTTATGTATAAGTCACTATTGACCATAAGGTTATTATCGACTGAAAATATTGACCAAATCCTATGGAACTAACCTAAGAGAATCGATTCAGTTTAAAAAATTAATTAATTTCAATGTTGATTATCCTTACTTATAAATTAATCCATAAAATTTAATTATTATTATCTCTTTATTACTTTCAATATTTAGTATATAACCTTGTAAAATCATTAGAAATAGTCTCAGTCTTTTAGATTCAAATATATACTTAAAATCCATATCTATTAATCTGAATTACATCCCAAAGTTATATATTAATTACATTAATCTCACCCATTAATAAAAATTTTGTACACATTAGTGAGCCCATACACATTTCAAACAATGAAAAAACCATAGGTTTTCCCTTAAGGTTTCATCATTGTAGGGTTTCATATTTTAGCCTTAGGGTTTTATTTTCAAACTTGATTTATGATTTTTTCCTAGTAATAAAAATTAATCATGGCCGTGTTAAATGAACATTATTGGTTAACATAAGTAATGAAATTAATTTTTTCATATTATCATACATTGATAGTTTATCTTATTTGGGTATATTATCTAAAAAATTAGATAACAAAGATCAAACATAAATTCAATAATAAGGTTAAATTTACAAGTTAATAATCCCAAGCCTTCTTGAAATAATATTATTGTAACATCCTATTTAAGATGCTTATAGTTACCACTAAACATCTCAAGGAATGAAATTAAGCCACTTTTTCCTCCTCCCATAATTCCTCAAGGTTGTACTAGCCACCATCATGATCGCATTATTCACCCATGACTTATTTTTTTATTTTGCGGTGTATCTTAAAAATAAATGAGGTAGGGTTCCCCATCATGCATAGAATTAAAAAGGTAGTCAACATGTTACTCATCAACTACCACCTCATCCTAAAAGTTAATATAACCAACCTAAAGGTTATGACATCATAAAAAAAAACTAAATAATACATATGCTAAGATTTATATGGTGTGCTTACTTAAAGGATTAAGGGTCTATAAATATATTTTATCAAAGGCATTACAAGAAGCAACATTACCCAATGATACATAACCTACTTAATTTTCTTTTGTAATGTATACATTCAAGGGAGAAAACAAATTTAACACTTTTGATAAAGAAGATCTACCCATACAAGATGTAATATAACAAAATAATCACTTATTCATTGAATTTTAAGTAAAACATAGCTTGGTCAATAATGTATTGATAGCTAATGGTTATTTATTAAAAATTTATAACAATACCTATTATAATTACTAGGGATTAACACATAGATACCATTAAAAAATTAGACCATGACATAAATGATTCGATAACACTCTACCTAAAATAATTGGATGCATCTAACTCCACGTGAAATTAGTTCACAAAATAGAACCTATTATTTTCAATTTCATGTCTAATCATTTACATTATAACTTAATTTTAGGATGACCATGGATACATGTTATGGAACTAACACCATCGATATTAAATATATGTATCCAATATATGCATGAAAGTTAATCATTTTCTTAACAAGTAAATGAGGATCCTTTCATATATTATGAATTCACCCAAATCTAATAATGAAGATCAATTGAATTCATAGTTGGAAAATAAAACCATTATTTATCCATATGATACACTATTTCGATAGTTATTATGCACACATATGAGGAGGATGAATAGAATATATACAAAGAAAAAATAACTAATTATAACACACAAATCGATGGTAT
Source organism: Torreya grandis (assembly GCA_037957365.1). Taxonomy (NCBI): domain Eukaryota; kingdom Viridiplantae; phylum Streptophyta; class Pinopsida; order Cupressales; family Taxaceae; genus Torreya; species Torreya grandis. The sequence continues at coordinate 991,026 of JARHVA010005714.1, forward strand.
AAAAAGAGCTAAAAAAATTACAAGAAAGACTAAGTGTAACGTGATCTAATGAAGGCCTAATGGGATTAGATCTACTTAAGGCCTAAATGAAAGTTTTGTCTATTAAGCTATGACTGACTTAATGTATTATTTAGTTAATATTTGTAATGTGTTGTTTTATCTATTTAAATTTTAATGTAAGTGTGAAAAGGTGCATTGTTGGCCAAGGTGTATGAGAGTAAGAGACTAGTATAAGTACAAGACAAGTTTAGGCCTATTTACATGAGTGAGATAAGTAATTATGAAAGTGAATAAAAGAACACAAAGAGGACTAGGAAGAGGTCATGTGGACCATCATAGCTATGTCATGAATATATAAGGGGAGGTCTACATATTAATATCAGTGCCTATGTGAACTAATCAAGGTGATAGAAGGTTTATTGAGCAATGACAGATTTGCTTGGGTGAGGCGTAGTTTTGAATGTGATCATAAGTGTTAAGGAGTAGACTATGAAGGTATATTATGATTATAACAACATTCATGAGGATAGGTGTATGAGGTTATCATATATGAGTAGAAGTGTATTAGAGGCTTAAATATGTTGATAAGGCCATGATGAGGTAGCTGATGTGTAGAGTGAGAGTGGATAGAAGATTGAGTATGACATTGATGTCATAGAGAGAAGAAAGAGAGAGAGAGTAGAAAAAACAACCATTAGGTGTTGGTAAGCATCAAGGAAAAGGTTTTAAAATAATTGGTATATGGGTGGGTGTTGAGTCACCATAAGTGTTTATTTAGTGTGTCCTTAATCTACAAGGGGGTTGGTGCCTTATAGAAAGTTGATGCTTGATAAAGCCAAGTTGGTACTCAGATAAGTTAGGGGTTAATTATCCTTGTTGGGTAGGTCCTTAGCTAAATATTGATTCATTTATTTAAAGGATTGTTTTTCCAAACTTTGTTTCAATGGGTTTTATTCCCATGAGGGTTTCCCTCCTATATGATGTGTTATAGATGTTTATGCATTGCTTTGGTTGATTAAAGATTTATTCATGCTTATGTACATTAGGTTGATATTTCTTAATGAATGGTAGTGAATGAATGCTTAAGTGAAATTAAAATATTATAAATGACACTGATTCACCCCTCCCCACACCTTCTTAGTGATTGTGCTTCCAATAATTGGTATCAAATCTTGGTCCTTTTGAAGAGAAGTCTAACAACTTGAAGGTGATCATAAGAAGAAAAACTGTCTTATGATTAATAATAAAGATATAACATGTATGATGAAGAATTATAATATGATAGTTAAGAAGGAGAAGCTAAATTAAACCTTGAATCTGGCTCATAAGTGACCTTCATGATTTGAATCATAAAATGAAGACTATCAAGGATATCAAAAATTAGCTAGAGGATGTCAATGTAGGGTTTAGATCAAATTAAGCTAAGTATGGCTAAATGAAGAGATAAATAGATTCATTGAAGGTTGTACATGAGTATCTTGTTTAAAAAAAGAGTAAGATGAAGACCTACATGAAGATTAAAAAGAGCACATAGGCTCTAGATGACATGTTAACTAGTCAAAAGTTTGCAAGTGACAAGATAGGACTTGGTTTCAAAGAAGACCAAAAGGAGGCACCTCTAGTCAAGGAGAAGAATATTGAAGATAGAAAGTTCAACATGAAAATACCTATCAAAGATTCTAATGTTATAAGGTATTTTAGGTCTTTCAATGGTTACCATGTTGTATTGAATCAGTTTAGTCATAAAGTAAGAGAGTGTATAAGACCCTCCATGAATGAGTACTCATGTAACTATGGAAGAAGTCGCAATTCACATTAGCTAAATGGTATATATAAGGTGATTTTTTATAAATATAAAAATGTAGGACACTTTTTAAGGTTTTGTCTTAAAAATGTTGAAGGTCATCAAGTTAAAATAGGAAGTTTGAAACCCCTAGAGTGAAAGAAAGAAGCCAAATAAAACCAAGGTACTCAAGATGGGTAATGATGAGTGTTTAAGATAAAATGGTCTTCTTGTTATGATAGATCATGCTTCAATGAAAACAAGTAAGGAATGTCTATTGTTAACTCAAATTGATGATCAAATGGTTGATGAAGAGATCAAGCTTATAGTGCCAATCTTGTCCAAAAGGATATTGAAGAACATTTAGTCTTGTCAGAGTATGGAGATATAGGAATCTCATAAATTGATGCTATTTTAGTGCTCTATAGAAACACTCTATACTTAGTAGAAGCATGATGGATGGTTGGTTCGAGGGGGAACTATTATGGTTATTGATTGAGTTTCATCTCTATTGAACCGGTCTTGTAATCTATGTTCATTTTGAAAGAGGTATGCATGGTTTGAGGGGGATCATATTTCATTAATGTTTCATATTTTGTACATTTAACTTTTGTTGCAGAGGAAGTAATATTACAAATGATAGTTATGAAAGACCTTTATCATTAATGTCAAAGGGGAAAAAATTCCAAGAAGAGAGTTTGAATATACTAGGGGAGATGAGAGTGGTTAGTTTGAAGAATATTTTTCCATCAATGACAAAGGAGGAGTTTGTTGAGAAGTGTTATCATTAATGTCAAGGTTAATATCATTTGATGTCAAGGTTCATGTCATTTATGTCAAGACGCATTATGTATAGGGTATGATATTGTGTGCCTGATATGATAAAGAATATAGGAAACCTAATATCTATCTGTTAAGAGAAAATTTCAAGACTTGAGAAGTCATCAATTTTTTTGTAATAGTTTTGAAGACTCAACATAGAGCATAGTGAGGTATGAATATCCTTAATTAAGCTATAGATATCTACATAAGTAGCTCTATATATGTTTTGTCAAGCTACAAAGATGTTTTGGTGAAGCTACGAAGAAGAGGCTACATGAGAGAGCTTTTTTTAGTTTATAAATTAGGTGTTAAGATAGTTTACAATTAACTTTAAGGATCTTTAGTCAAGTTTCAGATATCTACATAAGCAGCTCTGAAGATGCTTTATCAAGTTACAAAGATGTTCTATCAAATCTCCAAAGAAGAGGTTGCATGTGATATGTTGTTTGATTTTGTACATGAGGTGGTGAGAGCTTTTCTAGTGGTTAGAAGGTCAACTTCAAGACCTATTGTGACTTATAGGTCAAAAGATGTAGAGATCAAAAAAATGGAGATGGTGGCCTAATGGGGTGTTAGGATAAATTTCCAAGGCAGGTGTGAGTATGTGTGAATTGACATAGGTATGTCATTTTTATTCAAGTATGTTGACCAATTTTCAACTCAAAATTTGGTTAAATTTAAGGTAAGAAAAAGTGATTTGAGGTCTCTCAAGTGCATATAATGAAGAGTTATCTACTTACTAAAAATATTTTTCAAGTTCTTTTTTCCACATGTTTATCAATAGGTTATAGCATCTGCATGAGGACCTAGGTTGGTTCATGGTAGATGGGGAAGATAACTGATGTCCTATCTCATGGAATTTTTAAGCATTAGTTTCTGATAATAAGGAACTAAGATTTATGAACGATCATTAAAATTTGAAGATGGTTTAAACCCTCAAAGTCTACAACCCTAACAATGACTATGATGTTGAAGATGTCCATAATGTTTTTAAAGTACTCAAAATGGAATTTGATGGGGCTAGTGGTTAAGTGATTTAAGGTTGTAGTCAACTATCTTAGGAACATCTAAAGGTGTGATAGAAGCTTTGAATTTGTATAATAGGTTCAAACATTGAAGCCAAAATGGCTTGTTTGTTAATTCTTTGTGTCAATGAGTAGACACTATAAAGTTGTTTTAAAGCCATTATTTCTTACAAATTTAAGTTTGTATAAAATATAGTCTTGAACAAGTCAATGCTTGTATGAAAATCATTGGATGAAGAATATTGAAACTTGTATTCAATGTCTATGATGGTTTATCAATAGGTTATAGCCATCTTGAACTAGGGGGTGTGCTAAAAAAGTTAGACAATTTGACCAGTTGATGACAAAGTTAATGGTATGATACTATCACTAGTGAGAAAACTAGGTAGAAGTGAGAAATTGATAACTACCAAATGTACTTACATGGACTAGGGATGAATCTAAGTACATGGAGATGTTGTTCAATGTCATTTTCAATACATATCCTTATTTGATAGAATATTTAGAGATGATTATATATAGTATAAATTTAATTTCAAATCGACTTATGTCTAACTTAGTGAGGTTTGCGTAGAATGGAGATAATAATTGAAGAGTTTGGAATGAGATTATAATCATAGGGTTATGTCTTAAAACCCTAATATGAAACCATTTTTTCCACAGACATTTGGATTGGAAGATAAATTAGTCTACATGACCAACATGAATAATAGATAAATATTATCTATGAGAATATGGTTGATACATAGAGTAAATGTGAGTCCATAATGAAATATCATAAAGACGTAACAGGAGTCTAAATGAAATTTCATTATGGACTGTCATTCTATAAAAGGGTTTTGAAGTGATTTTCATTCTTAGCATTCATTCATAGCCATGGCACATTGTAATTATGATAAAATACCACTTATTTCTCCTAAATTATCTCCTTAAACTTATTTTAATGTCTCAAGGTCCCATGCAAGGCATGGTGGACAGTTTAAAGCACATGAAGTTGACAGTTGAGCTCAGTTTTTGCTTCTTCGTTGGGTCTAAATGCTTCCTAAGCCAAAAATTGCTTCCTAAATATTTTATTTGGATAAAATGGTCTTAAAATATATTTATATATCATAAAAACTTCCTCCAACAATTATAATTTATTTCCAAAAGCTTGAAATGGAAATTGATCCCTATTTGGTTTTAGGCTTAGCCCTTGTCAATAAGTTTGCCTACCTCTTTAAGCTCATTTTGACCCTCCAGTGGTTTTATTTTTAATGTGATGGATATAAAACACCAATAAAACCTATTTAAACATTAATTTATCCCATTTAAATAATATATTAAGTTGAAAATGCATATGACCTCCAAATCAGCTTTTAGCCCTAACGCTTTCATTCACACTTGATTGTAACCCTTGTTGTATAGGATGCCCTATTTGATATAAATAATAATATAAAGGATTATTATGATAATACATGTGTTACAAAACTATTAAAACCTTATTTACTAATGCAATTTGTCTCTGGTTCACCATTCATCACTTTTCCCCAAAACTACCATTCTTGTGCATGAAGGACTACCCCTGCTCTGAGAAAGAATAGAGAGTATTAAGCCTATTTTTGCTAGGAAAATTGAGTATTTTAAAATAATAAAAAAATATATATTTACCAAATTTACCCATTTTTTTTCTAATTCCATGTTTATGGGGTCTAACCATCCCAGTTTCTTCAAAAAGGGGTTAAAACCCCTATTTCTGCATGTTCTTCTCCAAACCTCCTCATGAATAATAATTCCAAACATATTTTATGAATAAAATTTTATTATTAAAATTATTTACCATAATTTAATTCTTTTATAACTTATTTATCCACTCAAAACCTCTCTCCTATGTCGAATCACCAAACTCGCCTCTTAAAACAAGGTTTTCCCTACCCTACCTGTACGAACTGAGTACATTTTGCTATGATAAAATCACATTGGGTGACTTGAGGATGTATTTTATATTATATTTTATTAATTTTATTGTTATTAATCCACATTATATATTTTTAAACTCCTTCTTTCTTCCTTGGGTACCAAACTCTCATCATGACCCTCTCTTGCTTATGACCTTTTCTAACTATGATAGTGAACAGTACTCTTTTTTATTTATCTTTATTTTGTAGGTTATAATAAAGGTTTAAAAAATTATATATCCTCTTTTTACTCACCTTCATATTCAAATGTGAGCCATTATTCTTATCTATCATCTTGACACTTTTAGGCCTTGCAATTGTTCATTGTCCTCTTGCACTGAGATAGTCCTAGGTCTTTACCTATAGATGATTTAGGGTGATAATGGCATGAATTTTTTCTTTATTTATTATTTTTAAGCCTAATTAATATTAAAAAAATTCATTATGTTTGATATTTTAACCTTCTCAATATTAAGAGTGCCTTAACAGTCCTCCAAATACCATAATCCTCATTCACTATCTGCTCAGCTGTATGTGGCTATTTTTCATTCATGTTAGACCTATATGTGTCTTATAGGTCAATATTGACTTCATCATGTTTCATATAATGTTATTTATGTATTCTTTTGTATTCATGTTTAGTCCTATTTCACATGATTTGACCTCTCTCCCTGTAGATGATTCCTCACAGTCTTGTGTGTGGATAGAGGAGTATGCATTGGAGTTTAAGACATTGGATTCACCTTCTCTCATGGCCTATTAGCTTGTAAGAATAATTTGAGACATTATTATCATTAAAATTTACATCATATCCTAGGACACCAAAATGTTATGCAAGGTTAACATTTGATCAATATCTTATAGATAACACTACCCTGTTATATTGGTTTTCATTCATTTTTAGGCTTTGTAAAATCCAATCTCCATCTATCCTTTGATTCTCAAAATTATCCCAATTTTTGTAGTTGGATAGTGATACCAAGTTTTCCAAATTTAAATATTTTATCACCTTACAAGTAAATTTGGTGAGGTCCTGAAAAACCTTCAAGGCCTTAGTTTGCCATTTTTACGGATAAAGAACCCAATATGGCTTGATCACAGTTCAACTTCCCATTTGATGAATTGACACTTTTCTTGTCAAAACATGATTATAAATAGGTATTTATAGGCCTTCCCATATGAAGGAGTCTCAAATTGGATTGACCAATCTATTAGAACACCTCTTGAAGGCATGCCTATGGCAACAACTATAGTTGATCATTCTTTCTATATAGGTAGAATTGGGCCTATTCTCTAAAGATGCAAGTTTATAGCATGTACATGCCTCCATAAAAATTTTAAATTTACATTAATGGTCCCAAAATGTTAAATACGATGTCAAACCTTCAAAATTACATTTATGAGCGTCAACATGGTCATGTAGGTAGAGTTTTTGACTATGACATAAAAGCAAATCATAAAATGGCAAGAAACATGAAAGGAATGCTTTAAAACACCTCAAGAAAAATTTTAAAAACTTTAATTCATAACATAAACAAATATCATTTAAAAACCAACATAAAAAAATTATATCCAATGTGAAGGAAACATTTTGAAAGCAATTAGGATGATTCTGAAAGTAAACTAGACATTTTGCAAGCCTAGAAGAGGATTCCTCAAACAATTGAACTATAAAAAACAAGAAGAAACATGGAAACATTTTTAAAATAATTTGGAGACACATGTAACACACAAATACATCAATCCAAAACAACAAACTTTGAGACAAGCTCAAACAATGACCCCTCATGGTTGAACATGCAAAAAATGCTACTTGGGATCAAAATAATTGTTCATTAAGGATGAATCACTAAATCTAAATTTATTGTTATGAAAATTAATTTCACTTAGATTAATATACACCCCCATAATAAATCCTCCAAATTCCACTTGGTACGGCCCATGCCAAGTGCATGAAGTGTCTCCTTCGTTGCTTGCCAAGTGAAAATGGAGGAAAACAAGTTTTAGATGAAATATTTTTAATTATATTGAAAAAAAGTCATGTAAATTTATTATGGGAGGTGAAGAGTTTCTCTTCCCATATTTTTTGTTGATAATATATTTGAGAAGTTGGTACAAGTGCTGAAAAGCTCCTATTTTTTATTGAAAATTACCATCCACTAAACATAAATAATTATTGTATAAAAAATAAATATTCCTAACATGATATTTACATTATATACATTTAAAATCACATGTGTATCAAATTTACTTACATGAAAATTTGTATAAGTCATTAAATGGGCTAAAATATGACAAAAAGGCCCATTTTTTCACATGAGACAAATCCTATGACTTTTAAAAATATTAAAACATGTAAATTAACACCTTAGGATATTTTAAATATAATTTTAATTTTTGAATACCTTTTATCATGGTTGACTAACCTTTGACTTTAGTTGACTAGCATAGAACAAAGATGGTTGACTTCAACAAGGACTACAGAGAAGATGAGTAAGACAATAGACCAACATGACACCTTATAAGAAACATGGGAAATTTATTAAAAGTTAAAAATAGTAGGTTTTAACCCAAATTTTATTTGGGGTCAAATTTGGTCAACATTCTTGGTGATTCTTAGGGGTGGCATGCCTATTATGCCTAAGACTAGTTGCCTAATCCTTCTATTGGGTATATAGTCATGCATATGAGCACTTGGACTAACATGAATAGACCATGGATTGAACATAAGATATCTAAAATTACACATAATATATAAATAAATAACAACACACAAAAGACAAAATCAAAACACAAAATAAAGAGATACTTATGCTACTTACCACTTAGGGAACACAAAGCACAACTGAAAATAAACTAGTATGTACATCCATCTTGATCATACTCTCTTCCTAGATCAAAATGTGAGTATCTTGAATCTCCCTCCTCATTAGATGAATGAGTATTCCATGTATGCTTCCTTTTGGGGGTGATGCTAGATGACTGATGTTTTCTCTTTGTTCCTTGACTTGTCATGTCATTTGATGAAGTCGTCTCAAACATGTAATCCTATGTAGCTGAAGTCTTCTTGGTTTTGGAAACATGTGTCACATTTTTTCCATCTTGTCTCCTCATAGAACATTTTCATGTTCATATATCGGATAACTTGTTGTAATTTCATGTCTCCTTGATAGATATCATCTTCTTTCTCAATCATCACACCTTGTTTAAAATCTCCAAGAAGTATTGTATCATATAAATGTAGAAGTATTTCTTGATTAAAATCCTCTTTGATGATGGTAGAGGAAACTTCATGAGTGATTTTAGGATCACTATTCAAATGACCTTAAAAATTCTAAAGATCATCATATATTGTTCCATCATGATCCAAACTCTCTTAGTGATAATATTCCTTAACACATGTCTGCTTTC